>SJYC01127763.1:0-25129 GCA_006408675.1 Madoqua kirkii | reverse complement strand
TATATGTGTGTGTATATGTGTGTGTATGTGTGTGTGTATATGTGTGTGTGTATATGTGTGTGTATGTGTGTGTGTGTATATGTGTGTGTGTGTATATATATGTGTGTGTGTGTATATGTGTGTGTGTGTGTATATATATGTGTGTGTGTGTGTGTGTGGATGCTACTTTCTCCATTCATCTCACTCTCCCTCAATTGTATTGATTTGTGAGCAGAGAGTAATACAGTAGACTTTTTTTTAATTGCAAAAGTTTTCTTTGTTATCATATGCATTTCATGTAGGTTTATTACTAATGTAACATCTTTAAAAATATGCATTTTGTATTGCAAACTGTCCTTTTTTATCTTGTTTGGTGCTCTAAATTTTTTTAATGACCTTGTTATTAACACTGCCACCTCTTTCTCTAGGCTTATATTTACCTAGAACTATTTATCTTTGCCAGGATCTCAGACTGTCAGTCTGTCCACATCATTTTTGTAGCTTATTTCTTATAAATTACATACAGCTGGATTTGGTTTTCTAACTCTATTCAATAGTTTGATTTTTAGTGGAAATCAGTCTGTTCATACTTAGAATGTATTTATTCTATCTACTTTATGCTGATTTCTTATTTAACATCATTTTTTGCTCTAAATATTTATTCCTTAATATTTTTATTATTTTAGTTACTCTTTTATTCTTCTTCTGTTCACTTTTAAATTTAGCTTCACTTTCTCATACTGTTAATTATCACCTCCTATATTCATTAGGGTACTACTTGCTGATGTAATAGATAAGTTCTAACATTTTAGTAGCTTAATATACAAGAATTTATTCTTAACATTCCAAAGTAGTTCCAGACAAAGAGGGTTCTGGTCTACTCAATTATTCTGGAACCCATGATGACAGAAATTCTGCAGTGAATTCTATACCTTCGACCAGATGTTTTAATAGCATCAGGCTAAAAGGGAAAAAAACATGGAGAGTCATACCTATCACTGGGACCCAATTGTGGTCACAATCCAGTCACACACAGGGGAAACTGGGAAATGCATCCTATCATGTCCAAGCATCATTAGACACATAGGATTCTATTACTTAACAAGCTAACTACATACGCTGCCAAATTTCCCATGTTTAATCAAAAGCCACCCATCAGTCATACATTTTTATTAACTTTCTAAAGTATCAATACATGCAGAAGAAAAAATAAAATGGAAATCTAGAAATATACAGTTATAACATGTATAATTTTATTCTCTTAAAGTAATCTAAAATGTAATGTCATATGTTCACCAATCTGGTTCTGCAGAATGCACATGTCCCTCAGAGACTAGCCACTTTCTCTAATTAGTTTTGGCTGCTTCCTCAAGCACTATTTACTCCATGAAGTACGATGTGGTTAAGAAGGCTTAACTGGTTACAGTGTACTGTTGAACATGCATTCATACAGTATTAATCTGTGTGATCTTAAAATGCCTTCCAAATACTCCATTTAATCCTTTCTGAAAATTTTTTCATCCAAATAATGATAAAGTTACTGAGTTTCCTGGTAGATATTCACCAAAAAATGTGCACTATTTCATCTGGGGAAAGGGAGGTATTTCAGAAAGAGAAGTTAAAATGTTCAGCACATCAGGATCACCAAATTTCTCCATGATTCATTTCACTCCACAGTGGCAGAATGAAGAAAAGGCCTGGAATTCGTAAACTTGCTTCATTCAATTCAGTGACCCAATGATGAATAGGATCGTAATTCTGTAACAATTTAGCTATCGTTGAGGATTAAACTGAGGACTGGGTTACTAAGGTTAATTAAAGCACCCAAAGAAGGATCCAGAAGACAATTAGAATGCATCACAAAGCGTCAGCATTCCCTTGGTTTTTATGAGATATTTATTATAGCTAGTTTTTGCTAAACAGGCAGCTATTTTTATGTCACTCTAAATTTCCTTTAAGTTTTTGTCGCATCATTTATTACATCCTTGTCTCCTTAAGATGTTATGCCCAAGTCACGAAATCTCCCAGTCACCACCAGGGAGCTGATATCTGATGCAAAAGCTAGAGAGTTTTTATTACCAAGCTCGAGCTGGGGCTCCCACTGATACCAACGCAGTGGCTATAGGGAGGAGCCCTGAGCTCTGGGTTACATTGCTTATATAGGGTATTCTCGCATGCAAAATTTGAAAAATGGGAGTCTCTGGGTCTGATTGGTCACCCTCTGGTGAGGGGTTAGGTGTTGAGTTTTAACTGGCTCTCATTTCTGGGCTGGCCAAGGGTCCTGATTGGTTCTCTTTTCCCGGGCTTGATTTGATTTTCCCGGACTGGCAACTGATTGGCTTTTTGTGCTGAGCTAATTTCGGGGAAACTGAAACTTATTTCTGAGGAAATCGGAGCTGCGGTCTGTAGGGCCTGTCATGGAGTTTGTGTTGCTCTTACAAAGATTTCTCATTTAGCATTACATTTGAAAGCATGTTTCCTTTCACTAACCATTCCTTTCCCCGGTGCAGTCCTACTTTACCTAGGTAGTGGGAATTTTCTTGTTTGTCCATACTTCTGTGATCCTCTCTGAGCAACTTCATCTTGCACCTATCTTACTTCTAAACCTAAGTTTGTCCATGTGATAGTCAACATATCCTGCCTTAATAGGCAACTAAAATAAGTCCTCATCTATGAAAACCTACTATTAGTTTAAAATACTTTATGGCCTTACTTTAGTAAAGCTCCATTTTGTGTGAAATAAAGTACAAGACAAGTTTATCCTGAACACCATCTATAAAGTAATTATTAAAAGTGCTGGAAGAAACTCATGAAAGCAGCTTTATCTTAACAATTTCATGACATGAATCAAGAGCCCCAGTGTCATTGTTAGCACCAGAGGAAATTAAACTTTATCAGTATGCCACACAGATAAAAACTGTATCTAGTGTTAAACAGGCAATCTTATAAGTATGTTTTAAGATTTTTAAATAACCTGAATGAGATTAAAATAATATAACCTATATAGGGAAATCAAAAACAAGACCAAGAGCTGACTGTGGCTCAGATCATGAAATCCTTACTGCAAAATTCAGAATTAAATTGAATAAAGTAGGAAAAACCACTGGATCATTCAAGTATGACCTAAATTACATCCCTTATGATACAGTGAAAGTCACAAATAACTCAAGGGATTAGATATGATGGACAGAGTGCCTGAAGAACTATGGACAGAGGTTCATAACATTGTACAGGAGGCTATAGTCAAAATCATCCCCAAGAAAAAGAAATGCAAAAGGCAAAATGGTTGTCCGACGAGGCCTTACGAATTGTTGAGAACAAAACAGAAGCAAAAGGTAAAGGAGAAAAGGAAAGATACACCCATGTGAATGCAGAGTTCCAATGAAAAGCAAGGAGAGGTAAGAAAGCCTTCCTAAGTGGTCAACGCAAAGAAATAGAGGAAAACAACATAATGGGAAAAACTAGAGCTTGTTTCAAGAAAATTAGAGATACCAAGGGATATTTCATGCAAAGATGGACATAATAAA
Organism: Madoqua kirkii; assembly: GCA_006408675.1. Classification (NCBI taxonomy): domain Eukaryota; kingdom Metazoa; phylum Chordata; class Mammalia; order Artiodactyla; family Bovidae; genus Madoqua; species Madoqua kirkii. The sequence goes on along the minus strand of SJYC01127763.1, from coordinate 21,623 downwards.
GGACAGAAATGGTATGAACCTAACAGAACCAGAAGACATTAAAAAGAGGGGGCAAGAACATACAGAACAACTATACAGATACAGATCTTAGAGACTCAGATAACCACAATGGTGTGATCACCCACCTAGAGCCAGACATCCCGGAATGCGAAGCAAAGTGGGCCTTAGGAAGCATCACTATGAACAAAACTAGTGGAAGTGATAGAATTCTAGCTAAGCCAATTCAAATCCTAAAAGATGATGCTGTGAAAGTGCTGCACTCAATATGCCAGCAAATTTGGAAAATTCAGCAGTGTCCCTAGGACTGGAGAAGGTCAGCTTTCATTCCAATTCCAAAGAAAGGAATGCCAAAGAATGTTCAAACTACCACAAAATTGCACTCATCTCACACACTAGTAAAGTAGTGCTCAAAATTATCCAAGTTAGGCTTCAACAGTACATGAACCATGAACTTCCAGATGTTCAATCTGGATTTAGAAAAAGAGGAATGAGGGATCAAATTGCCAACATCCATTGGATCATAGAAAAAGCAAGAGAATTCCAGAAAAAACATCTACTTCTGCTTCGGAAATGGAAACCCACTCCAGTGTTCTTGCCTGAAGAATTCCAGGGACAGGGGAGCCTGGTGGGCTGCGATCTATGGGGTCGCACAGAGTTGGACACGACTGAAGAGATTAGCAGCAGCTGCTGCTGCTTCATTGACTATATTAAAGCCTTTGTGTAGATCACAACAAACTGTGGAAAATTGTTCAAGACATGGGAATACCAGATCACCTTACCTGCCTCTGAGAGAAATCTATATGCAGGTCAAGAAGCAAGAGTTAGAACTGGACATGAAACAATGGACTGGTTCCATATTGGGAAAGGAGTACATCAAGGCTGTATATTGTCACCCTGCTTATTTAACTCATATGCAGAGTACATCATGAGATACGCTTGGCTGGAGGAAGCACAAGCTGGAATCAAGACTGCCAGGAGAAACATCAATAACCTCAGATATGCAGATTACACCACCCTTATGGCAGAAAGCGAAGAAGAACTAAAAAGCCTCTTGATGAAAGTGAAAGAGGAAAGTGAAAAAGTTTGCTTAAAACTCATCATTAAGAAAACTAAGACCATGGCATCTGGTCCCATCATTTCATGGCAAATAGACGGGGGAAAAATGGAGACAGGGACAGAATTTATTTTTTGAGACTCCAAAATCACTGCAGATGGTAACTACAGCCATGAAATTAAAAGATGCTTGCCCCTTGGAAGAAAAGCTATGACAAACATAGACAGTATATTAAAAAGCAGAGACATCACTTTGCTGACAAAGGTCCTTCCAGTCAAAGCTATGGTTTTTCCAGTAGTCATGTATGGATATGAGAGTTCGACACTAAAGAAAGCTGAGCACTGTAGAACTGATTCTCTTGTACTGTGGTGCTGGAGAAGACGCTTGAGAGTCTCTTGGACTGCAAGATCAAATCAGTCAATCCTAAAGGAAATCAGTCCTGAATGTTCATTGGAAGGACTGATGTTTAAGCTGAAGCTCCAATACTTTGGCCACCTGATGCAAAGAGCTGACTCATTAGAAAAGACCCTAATGCTGGAAAAGACTGAAGGCAGGAGGAGAAGAACAACAGAGGATGAGATTGTTGAAAGGCATCACCGACTTGATAGACGTAAATTTGATAAGCTCCAGGAGTTGGTTTTGAACAGGGAAACCTCGCATGCTGCTGTCCATGGGTCGCAAAGAGTGGGACATGACTGAGTGACGGAACTGAACTCAACTATAGGGAAATCAAATACATAAATAAAACACATTTAAGTTACTTCTTCTTATGAGAATTAGTCTAAATTAAGCTATAGGTTTCTTGGTCATGCTTTTATTTATAATGAAGGAACAGCAGGGGATCAAAATGCCAGTCTGATCTCCCTTGAATGTCCTGGCCTTTAGGCAAATGCAGACCATATTAGAAATTTTAGCAAAAGTATAAATGAAAATATTTTCATGCTATTAGAGAACCTTAGGGTGCTCTTCACACAACTGAACATACACATCACTAAGTAAAGGACTGATAGCAAAATGGAGTTAAAGGAAATCAACATGTTAAAAACTTTTTGTTGAAATAATTTAAGATTTATAGAAATTTGTAAAAATAGAATTCTCATACACTTGCCAAAGTCACCAAATGTTAATAATTTAACACACTGACTTCCCCTTCCTCTCTCTCCCTTTCTTGTTTTCCAACCTGCTCTGACTCTTGCACATATATATTTATAAACATATGTTTATATACATATTATTTGGTAAATAACCTGCCTGCAACGCAAGAGATCTGGCTTCAATATTTGGGTCAGGAGTATCCCCTGGAGAATGGAATAGCTACCTGCTCCAGGATTCTTGCCTAGAGAATTCCATGGACCGAGCAGACTGGCAGGCTACGTCCACTGGGTTGCAAAGAGTCAAACACAACTGAGTGACTAACACTACTACTATGCATATTATTTACCTTTTTCTGAACCATTGGAGAGTAAGCAATATCCCTTATCCTTAAAGGATTCAAGGCATATTTCCTTAAAAATATAAGGGCAGTCTCTTACACTGTATGTTATAATTGAATGTACAGTGTAAGAGAATTATACATTTGGTTACAACTGCCTCTCAGAAAATGAACTGCAATCTAAAGTAGAAGCTCTATTCAAAATTTTCCAATATCCCACCTGGGTCCCTTATAGCAAAAGAAAGATAATTCTTTCTTTCTGATCTAGGATCTAATCAAGATCAAATATTGCATTTAATTTCATGTCTCTTCAAGTGAAGTCTAAATGACACAACAACAGATGAGTTCTTCAGACTTTGTATGTCTCAGAACTTGACATTTTTCAAGAGTACATGCCACTTAATATCTATAGTGTCTCACAGTTTGGATTTGTGTGATGTTTCCTTGTGGTTGGATGCAATCTGCATCTTTAGAGAAGGATTATCTTCAAGTGTGTGTATGCTTTTCAATACATTATACCAAGAGATACAGGAATGTATTTGTCTTACTACTTGTAATTTTAATTTTAATGATTAACCTAGTAGTTTAGAGTCATCAGGTTTATCCACTTTAAAATATCTCATTTTCCCTTTTTAATTTTAAGTATTCTGTGGGAGATACTGTGAGTCTATGTCAGCATTCTGTGTCCCATCACTTTCCAGTGTGATGTCACCAGTTTAACATTCGTTCATGATTATGCCTAAAACAGTCATTACTAGCAATTGCCAAATGGCAGTTTTTCATATTCCTTCACTCCTCGACATCTTTCTCTGTCAGAAAGCAAAACTGTGCTGAAAAAATGGGACCAAATATCAGTATAATACAAAAGCCAGCATTAAAAGAACCTCACCAGTCAATCTAGGGCAATTTAATCACAGTAAATGATTATAGCACATAGGAAAATGTAAGATTCCATGAGTTCAGACTGATATAGATAAACAGATAATAGACAGATACATAGTTAAATGGGTCAATGAAAGAAAAACTCTTTCTTATAATAGAAGACAGGTTTCCCCCATGGCTCAGCAGTAAAGAATCTGCCAGCAAGGCAGGAGATGTGGGTTCAATCCCTGGGTCAGGAAGATCCACTGGAGGAGGAAATGGCAATCCCCTCCAGTATTCTTGCTGGGACAATCACATGAACAGAAGAGCCTGGTAGGCTACAGTACACACAGTTGCAAAGAGTTGGACATGCCTCAAGCGACTGAGCACAGCAGAGAACTAAGGCAACACACTTTTGCAGACATTTAATAAATGAATATTAAAAATCTTAATATGATGAAAAAGCTTCATTTATGACAAAAGAAATACAAAGTGAAAAAATAACATGCCTCCCTACCAGTAGTTTATCAAACAGCTTTCATGAATTTTTTTTTTAGTGCAATTGGTAATACCAAGTGTTGATAAAGAGTAGGGGAAATGAGGGCTCCTATACAGTATTGATTTGGGTGTACCTTGCTAACATCTTGCAGAAGTGGTCAAACAGGAGATGACAAGAATGAACATCAACATTCTAGAAATCGGTGAACTAAGATGGACTGGAATGGGTGAATTTAACTCAGATGACCATTATATCTACTACTGTGGGGCAGGAATCCCTTAGGAGAAATGGAGTAGCCATCATAGTCAACAAAAGAGTCCAAAATGCAGTACTTGGATGCAATCTCAAAAAGGACAAAATGATCTCTGTTTGTTTCGAAGGCAAACCATTCAATATCACAGTAATCCAAGTCTATGCCCCAACCAGAAATGTTTAAGTTGAACAGTTCCATGAAGACCTCCAAGACCTTCTAGAACTAACACCCAAAAAAGATGTCTTTTTCATTATAGAGGACTGGAATGCAAAAGTAGGAAGTCAAGAAACACCTGGAGTAACAAGTAAATTTGGCCTTGGAGTACAGAAAGGACAAAAGCTAATAGAGTTCTACCAAGAGAACACACTGGTCATAGCAAACACCCTCTTCCAACAACACAAGAGAAGACTCTACACATGGACATCACCAGATGGTTGACACCAAAATCAGATTGATTATATTCTTTGCAGGCAAAGATGGAGAAGCTCTATACAGTCAGCAAAACAAGACCAGGAGCTGAAGTGGCTCAGATCATAAACTCCTTATTGCCAAATTCAGACTGAAACTGAAGGAACTGGAGAAAACCACTAGACCATTCAGGTATGACCAAAATCAAATCCCTTATGATTATACAGTGGAAGTGAGAAATAGATTTAAGGGACTAGACCTGATAGACAGAGTGCCTGATGAACTATGGATGGAGGTTCATGACATCATACAGGAGGGATCAAGACCATCCCCATGGAAAAGAAATGCAAAAATCAAAATGGCTGTCTGGGGAGGCCTTACAAATAGCTGTGAAAAAAAGAGAAGCAAAAAGCAAAGGAGAAATGGAAAGATATACCCATTTGAATGCAGAGTTCCAAAGGATACAAGGGGAGATAAAAAAGCCTTCCTCAGAAATAAATGCAAAGAAAAAAGAGGAAAACAATAGAATGGGAAAGACTAGAGATCTCTTCAAGAAAATTAGAGATACCAAGGGAATATTTCATTTCATGCAAAGATGGGCACAATAAAGGACAGATATGGTAGGGACTAATAAAAGCCGAAGATACTAAGAAGAGGTGGCAAGAATACACAGAAGAACTATACAAAAAAGATCTTCACGACCCAGATATTCATGACGGTGTGATCATTCACCTAGAGCCAGACATCCTGGAATGTGAAGTCAAGCAGGCCTTAGGAAGCATCACTATAAACAAAGCCAGTGGAGGTGATGGAATTCCGGTTGAACTATTTCAAATCATAAAGGATGATGCTCTGCAAGTGCTACACTCAATATGCCAGCAAATTTGGAAAACTCAGCAGTGGCCACAGGAATGGAAAAAGTCAGTTTTCATTCCAATCCCAAAGAAAGGCAATACCAAAGAACACTCAAACTACTGCACAATTGCACTCATCTCACACGCTAGGAAAGTCATGCTTAAAATTCTCCAAGCCAGGCTTCAGCAATACGTGAACTGTGAACTTCCAGATGTTCAAACTGGATTTAGAAAAGGCAGAAGAACGAGAGATCAAATTGCCAACATCCACTGGATTATCGAAAAGCCAAGAGAGTTCCAGAAAGCATCTATTTCTGCTTTATTGAGTATGCCACAGCCTTTGACTGTGTGGATCACAATAAATTGTGGTAAATTCTGAAAGAGATGGGAATACCAGACTATTTGACCTGCCTCTTGAGAAACCTGTATGCAGGTCAGGAAGCAACAGTTAGAACTGGACATGGAACAACAGACTGGTTCCAAATAGGAAAAGGAGTATGTCAAGGCTGTATATTGTCACTCTGCTTATTTTACTTATATGCAGAGTACATCATGAGAAAGGCTGGGCTGGAAGAAGCACAAGCTGGAATCAAGATTGCCGGGAGAAATATCAAAAACCTCAGATATGCAGATGACACCACCCTTATGGCAGAAAGTGAAGAGGAACTAAAAAGCCTCTTGATGAAAATGAAAGAGAGAGTGAAAAAGTTGGCTTAAGTCTCGACATTCACAAAACTAAGACCATGGCATCCAGTCCCATCACTTCATGGGAAACAGATGGGGAAACAGTGGCTGACTTTATTTTTTGGGACTCTAAAATCTCTGTAGATGGTGGTTGCACTATGAAATTGAAAGACACTTTCTCCTTGGAAGGAAAGTTATGACCAAGCTAGACAGCATATGAAAAAGCAGAGATATTACTTTGCCAACAAAGGTCCATCTAGTCAAGGCTATGGTTTTTCCAGTGGTCATGTATGGATGTGAGAGATGGACTATAAAGAAAGCTGAGCACAGAATTGGTGCTTTTGAACTGTGGTGTTGGAGAAGATTCACGAGTCCCTAGGACTACAAGGAGATCCAACCAGTCCATCCTAAAGGAAATAAGTCCTGAATAGTCATTGGAAGTTGGCCATCTGATGCAAACAGCTGACTCATTTGAAAAGACCTTGATGCTGGGAAAGATTGAGGGCAGGAGGAGAAGGGGATGACAGAGGATAAGATGGTTGGATGGCATCACTGACTCAATGGACATTGGTTTGGATAAACTCCAGAAGTTGGTGATGGACAGGGAGGCCTGGCTTGCTGCTGTTCACAGGGTCGAAAAGATCACACACAACTGAATGACTGAACTAAACTGGTAAAATCTTTCTGTACAGTGTTATATTATGCAACACAATATTTAAATAAATGCAATTCTCTGTCCTAGTGATTCCACTTCAAATAACATAAAGATAATAACCCTGAATATTCATTGGAAGGACCGATGCTAAAGCTGAAACTCTAATACTTTGGCCACCTGATGCGAAAAGCCCACTCACTGGAAAAGACCCTGATGCTGGGAAAGACTGAATACAAAAGGAAAAGGGGACAGTAGAGTGTAAGATGGTTAGATTACATCACTGACTCAACGGACATGAATTTGAGCAAAGTCCAGGAGATAGTGAAAGACAGGGAAGCTTGGCATGCTACTGTCCATGGGTAACAAAGAATTTGACGTTACTTAGCAACTGAACAACAGTAACAAAATATGTATAAGTATTTTCATTTGAGCATCGTCAATGACAGAAAAAATTTTAGCAATCTAAATATCTGCTAATAAAGTCAGAATGTTAGGCAGCCATAAATGTAATGATTTAACTCTATTAATTTGAAATGATTTGCCTAACATACTGCTAGATGAATAATTTAGATTGTAAAATATATGTGATTGTTCCTTTGTGTGCATGCATAGACATATACAGCCTTCCCTGGTAGCTCAGCTGGTAAACAATTCATCTGCAAAGCAGGAGACCCCAGTTCAATTCCTGGGTCAGGAAGATCACCTGGAGAAGGGATAGGCTACCCACTCCAATATTCTTGGACTTCTCTGATGGCTCAGAGAGTAAAGAATCTGCCTGCATGTGGGAGACCTGAGTTCAGTCCCTGGTTTGGGAAGATCCCCTGGAGGAGGGCATGGCAACTCACTCTAGTATTCTTGCCTGGAGAAACCCCACTGCAGGGGAGCCTGGAGGGCTACAGTCCATGAGATCTCAAAGAGTCAGACACAACTGAGCGACTAAGCACAGTACAGCACACATATACACATACATTTGAATGCATACACTCATAAATACACACACTATCCTGATGCATGATGTACAAAATAGGAATAAGAACAGTAACTACCTCACAGAGCTGTTAAGAGGATAAATGAATATTTCAGTCTGAGCACAGTGTCTGACATATGTGCTTAGCAAAAAAAATAACTACTATTTTAACAATATTATTAACAATTTTATATTATGATTATTTTTCTAAACTAGAAGATAATTTGGAGTGTTACATATTGTAACCTATCTCCTTCTCTTAAGGGGGAACCCATTTTAACCCTCTATACCAAATTGTATAATTGACTTTAAAAAAAATTTTTTTGATTGATAGATTCAGGGATAGATATTAAATTCTCATCTATGCTTTGAAAAACATCCTCAGTACTGAGCAGCTATCTTTTCCAAAGAATAAGCAGAATAGAAATCAATTGAAACAGCACAGAGATGCAGAGAAGAGTAATCGGAAATGTTGCTTAATGAACACTTTGATCATTTGGTCCAAGAACAAATATATTTAATATTTATATATATATCAAAGTTTCCAAAAAGAACTACTTATGGATGATTTCATTAATAACACATGCACATAAAAGCTGCATCAAATTATACTAATTATACTATTATCTTTTTCTGTTTGACTTGTTTTAATGTTCTCATGATTGCCACAGATCAACTGTGATCATATAAGCCAAATTCTTTAGACAAGTATAAATCAAAGAATATATTTGATTCATCCCAAAATTTGATTAGAAAAGTGTATTTTATGACCTTACTGTTAGTGTGAGTTCAATGTTTTTCTTAACAAATGTCCCCAGGCAAGAAATAATTACCATAAAAATGTGAGAATAATACACTAAGGTACATAGCAATGAGATTATTTATCAGCTAATAGGGTATTTCACTGTTTGATATCATGCAAATTTTTATCATTATGGAAATTTAATTTGCACCTTTGATTTTTTTGTGTGCTTTCCTTTAACCCAGTTAGGCTGTTAAGAGTTACCTTTTATCACAGTAATTGTAACTCTGATTTATTCTTCTTTTTTATACAGACAAAATAGTCATGGAGTTATCCCATTAAGTGATTTGGTGAACACAGAGTAGTTCAAGGTTCCTTTAGTACTCAAAGGCAATTTGATTGTGCTTAACAAGTGTGGTCAAAGTAATTCATAGGCACTTGGCTTGATACTAAGCATAGGCACTTTCTGAGAAGCGGTACAGCTGCTGAAACATTCCAATTGTTCATTCTGATCGTCTAGGCAATCTTTCAGTTGAATAGCACATGTGAATTATAACATTCTATGGCCAAACCATAAAATCAAGAACCAGTAGCTCTGTTAATCAGAGTTTAATTTAGGATGTGAGCCAGGTATATATTAGAGTGATTGCCTGGACTGGCCAATAGCTTCAGTAACAAATTTCATTTTCATTCATTTTCTGTCATAAACTATTGAACAACATTACTTTTGCCCCACCCTTACCTCCTTACTGAGATACCTAATTTCTTAAAATCATTCTGACTTACTTCACTCTGTATAAGAAGCTCTAGGTTCATCTAATTCACTAAAACTAACTCAAATCTGTACTTTTTTGTGGCTTAATAATATTTCATTATATAAATATACCACAACTTTTTATCCATTCATCTGTTGATGGACATCTAGGTTGCTTCCTTGTCCTGGCTATTGTAAATATTACTGCAGTGAACATTAGGGTACACGTGTCTTTTAGAATTATGGTTTTCTCAGGGTAAATGACAAGTAGTGGGATTGCTGGGTCATTTTTTAATGAACCTAGAGCCTCTTATACAGAGTGAAGTTAAGTAAAAAAGAAAAAAACAAATATCATATATTAACACAAATATAATATACAAAATCTAGAAAAATGGTACTGATGACCCTAGTAGGGAACAGATTTATGGACACAGCATGGAAAGGTGATGGTGGGACAAACTGATAAAGCCGTATTGACATGTACACACTTCTGTTGTTGTTTAGTCACTAAGTTGTGTCCAATTCTTTTGAGACCCCCATGGACCCACCAGGCTCCTCTTTTTCCCAGGCAAGAAGACTGGAGTATGTTGCCATTTCTTGTCCAGGGGATCTTCCCAATCCAGGAATCCAACCTGCAGCTCTTGCTGCATCAATGCATTGCAGGAAGATTATTTACTGCTGAGCCACGGGGCTATCATGTATAAAATATAGTTGTAGAAAGTTGCTACATAAAACAGAGAGGCCAGCGTGGCACTCTGTGATGGCCTAAAGGGATGGGTGGCTCAGGAAGGAAGGGATACACACACACACACACACACACACACATAATTATGACTGATTCAAGTTGTTGTATGGCAGAAACCAACACAAAATTGTAAAGCACTTTACCCATTAAAAACTAACTAATTTTTTTTCTTTTTTATTTTGTTTTACTTTATTCTACTTTACAATACCATATTGATTTGGGCATATATTGACATGAATCAGCCACAGGTGTACATGAGCTCCCAATCCTGAACCCCCCTCCCACCTCTTACCCCACATCATCTCTCTGGATCATCCTCGTGCACTAGCCCCAAGCATCCTGTATCCTGTATCGAACATAGACTGTTGCTTCGTTTCTTACATGATAGTACACATGTTTCAGTGCCATTCTCCCAAATCATCCCACCCTCTCCCTCTCCCTCAGAGGCCAAAAGTCCGTTCTATACATCTGTGTCTCTTATGTTGTCTCACATACAGGGTCATCATTACTATCTTTCTAAATTCCATATGTATGTGTCAGTATACTGTATTGGTGTTTTTCTTTCTGGCTTACTTCACTCTGTATAATTGGCTCCAGTTTCATCCATCTCATTAGAACTGATTCAAATTTATTCTTTTTAAGGGCTGAGTAACACTCCATTGTGTATATGTACCACTGCTTTCTTATCCATTTATCTGCTGATGGACATCTAGGCTGTTTCCATGTCCTGACTATTATAAACAGTGCTGCAGTGAACACTGGGGTACATGTGTCTCTTTCAAATGTTGGATAGTATAGTATAAAGAAAAACACAGTAGAAAAGTTGTAGATAGTACTTTATCAAAAGGAAAACACTGTGGATAAGATGAACCTTGAAAATCATGGTGTTGATGAGTTGATTAAGGTGGTAGGAGTATGCAGAGCTCAGCTTCCCTTATGAATACACCAAAAATACAACTATATGTGGAATAACTCTCACTGGAAACTAACTGGAGACTGAGACTGGCAGGAAGACTCTTGTACAACCAAGTCTACAAGAAAATTTCACATGCAGCTGGGGAGACAGGGAAGAGAAACAATCAGATCAGGACCTGTGACCCTGGGAGGAGACACAGAAGACTGAGGAGATTATACCACTGGAGATCCTCCTTAGGGAGTGAGCAGTTTAAGCCAAACATTGGGTGCTTGGCCCTCAGGTACAACATAGTGAAGACGACTCCCCTTAGCTTTAGAACTAGTGAGACTAATGGGAGGGCTCTCAACCTAGACTTTGTTCATGAAGAACCTGCACACATTTCCTTACTGCTGAAACCAGGTAGAGAAAGCAGATTGAAACGCATGGGATTTTGTCTGGTTTCCCTCAACTGCCCTGGTCAAAGCCAAGCACTTGCTCCAGCCCCACATGCTTTGCAACACAGCTCCACACGAGGACAAGAGCTGCAGCAGCCAAAAGGAGTGCTTAGTTGTGATGAACAGAAGCAGCTCAGACCCGGAGTGGCATCGCAAAGGGTGGGAACAGCCACTACAGGTGCTGAAGGAGGTGGCACATCAGAAGCAGTATGTGACTTTGACCTGTGTCAGGACTGACACAGCCACACCCTGGCTGGCACTGAAGACGCACGACAGAACCTCTTACCCCAGCGCTGCTCCCTCTGGGCTGAGGGTGGTGCTGAGGGAAAGAGGTGAGCACACACTTAGAGGGAACAGAACAAGCGCAGACCCGACCCTCAGGACTTCTGCTTCAGCAACTTGGGACCTGCTCCCACTGTGGACAGTGAGGTGTTGGCCACTGATGAGAGAAGCAATGGCTCACCTCTGGCTCTGATCCTAGCTCCCCTCCCCGCCTCCATCTTCAGCCCCACCTCTTCCCAGGGTGCGAGCAGACTGTATAGGGACTCTACCACCCAAAGATAACTACTTCAAGACGACAACAGGTAACTTTTACCTAATTTCATAGAGACAGAGAAAGCTAAGCAAAAATGAACACAGAGGAATTTGTTTCAATGAAAGAACAAGATAAAACTCCTGATAAAAACTAATTAAATAGAAATAACTTATTTAAAAAAGAGTTAAAAAATTTTTAAGTCAACCTTAATGAGCTATTACTGCATACCTGTCAGAATATCTATAAATCAAAAAGTCTAAAAACAATAAATGTTTATGAGGGTAGGAAGAAAAAGGAACCCTTGAACACTGTTGGTAGGTGTAAAATGGTGCAGTCACTATGCAAAATAGTAATGTAGGTTTCACAAAACACTAAAAATAGAACTATCATATAATCCAACAATTCCACTGCTGGGCATATATCCATCCAAGGAAAACAAAGACACTAAACTGGAAACATACATGCAGCCTAATTTCATGGCAGCGTTATTTACAATAGCCAAGATATAGAAGCAACATGTGTCCTTCAGCAAATAACTAGATAAAGATGCTATGGTATACACACACACACAGGAATATTACTCAGTTATAAAAAATACTGAAATTCTGCCATTTGCAACAACATGGATAGACTTAGCAAATATCATGCTTAGTGAAATAAGTTGGAAAGAGAAAGTTGAATACTCTGTTATCACTTACATATGGAACCTAAAAAATAAAACAAATGGATAAATACAATGAAACAAATACAGTTACAGAGAACAAACTAGCAGTTTCCAGTGGAGAGAGAGAAATTTGAAGGGGCAAGATAGGAGTAGGGAATTAACAGATACACACTACTGTGTATAAAATAAATATGTAACAAGAACATATTGAACAGCCATTATTTTATAATAATTTTAAATGGACATATAATATTTAGAATATTCAATCATTATGTTCTATACTTGAATTAATATTTTATTATAAATCAGCTATACTTCAACAAAAAAAAAGAATTAGAGGTTAAAAAAAAAAAGCCTTGTTATTGGCAAGCCTTAGGATGACAGGTATGATCATGTCTCAACTGAAACTCTATAATGGAGGGTAGTCATAAACCATCCTAGTCCTCCCAACCATCTGTGCACATCCAAAGTCATGAATCAGTAACCTATTAGAAGACTTACAGAGGCTTAGTTTAACTGTCTTCACTTCTTAATAGTAATGGTAAACATATAACAGATAGGCAATCATTTCATCATTTTCTACTTCATTCACAGAAACACACCACTCAAAAGAATGCAGGTATTAGATAATTTTAGAATGAAAGGGAGAGGTTCTTAGTTTAAGTTTCATAATTTACAAAAAGGGTGAAATAGTTACTCACGAAGTTTAAGTGACTCTCATTGTCACAAGGTAAAGTGGACAGAGCTAATAATTGACTTTTTTGGTATCTATACACTATGACTTTTGTCCTTTGCTGATCATTGCTTCTAATAATTCAATACCCATTTTGCTCAGATCAAGTCCAGTTAGTAATAATTTAAGAATGCATCTTCGTGTACTTTAATATTTTAGGTTGAGAACATGTAGAACATGTTTTAGTTTAGCGCATAAAGGTTTGCGGTTCCAGCTAAAAAAATTCATTGTGCAGGATCACTTAGTTTAGCTTGAAAATTTAGTTTCCAAGACTTAAAGACATAGACTGTAAATGTCCACTCCTTATAAATCCCAAAGGAGAAACATAACAGGGGAATGTGGGTCTATTTTAGAGCTGACCATCTGGTATGAATTTTATCATCTTCAACAACCCAGGCAACACACAGTAGATAAAGTAAATGATCATGTCTACAAATTGCCCCACTACAAAAGGCATTCTTCATGAGAACGATCCCAGAAACCAGGAGCATTTGCAAAAGCTCTCAAGTCAAAATTGTCAAAAGAAAAGAATTGCTACGTGTCTCCAAATTCAAAACTGACAATAAGCATACAGTAGAAAACCATCTGTGATGTTTTATGATAGTGTGTTGAGGAAAAAATAATAATAGGCTTTTCCCAGTATTGACTCTCAGCAATATTTTAACAATGATAAACAAAAAAAAGCTATATAATGTGTATTGAGGGATTGAAGAGCAGGAAAAGATTGTATAGGGTGACTCTCTGATTCTTTAGAAAATGCAAAGAATTTGAATAGATAGCAACACAAATTGACAAATATCTCAGGCAGGAAAAATATCAGCAAAGGCCTGTACACCTTCCTGAATTAAAGCACTTTGTATTGTCATTCTTCAGAATTTAATCATACCCTTCTTTTCAAACCAGTGCCTAAAATATAGCTCATCTATCCCAGTAGGTTGGTTAATATTTCACAGTGGAAGTTATTCTTTATGTATTTTGTCATATAATGATACCTTGTTGCAGATGTACAATAAATATTACATTAAAGATAACTCTATCTCATATTTGCACATAAACTTTCTGACCATCTCTTGGGCATAGTACCCAATGAAAAAATCCTACATTACATACAGAGATGACTAAATTTATTAGTAATATGAAGGAAAACAATGTTGGAAGAAAGCCTAATCTGTGGACAAAAACATATCTATGTTAAGCCTTAACCCAAGTGTTTACATTTACACAATGCAGTACAATGTCCTGAGAGACCAACATCTAAAGTACCAGATAAAATATGAAGTTACAAAATCACATTATCAATCTGTTTCTAAAGTATGCTTTCATTAACTTTTTTTAATTTCACAGTTATTAAACTATGTGAGTAAAATTAAACTGAACAATATTTAATTCTATAATATAGCAAGGAATGATTTCCAGGGAAATTTGACAGTTATCAACAACCTGTCCCCATCCATCAGAGAGCAGACAGAATGAAAACCACAATCACAGAAAACTAACCAAAATGATTACGTGGATCACAGCTTGGTGTCACTGAATGAAACTATGAGTCTTGCCATGTAGGGCCACCCAAGATGGATGAGTCATGGTGGACAGTTCTGACAAAACGTGGTCCACTGGAGAAGGGAATGGCAGACCACTTCAGCATTCCAGACACGAGAACCCCATGAACAGTATGAAAAGACAAAAAGATATGATACTGAAAGACAAACCCCCAGGTTAGTAGGTGTCCAATATACTAGTAGAGAAGCATGGAAAAATAACTTCAAAAGGAATGAAGACACTGAGCCAAAGCAGAAATGACGCACAATTGTGAATGTGTCTGGTGGTGACAGTAAAGTCCAGTACTGTAAAGAACAATATCTCACAGGAATTAGGAATGTTAGGTGCATGAATCAAGGTAAATTGGACCTGGTCAAACAGGAGATGGCAAGAGTGAATACTGACATTTTAGGAAGGAATCAGTGAACTAAAACAGACAGAAAGGGGTAAATTTAATTCAGACTACCATTATGTCTACTACTATGGGCAAAAATCCATTAGAAGAGTAGCCCTCATAGTCAAAATTCAGTACTTGGGGACAATCTGAAAATGACAGAATGATCTCTGTTCATTTCCAAGGAAACCCATTCAATATCATAATAATCGAAGTCTATGCCCAACTGCCAATGCCGAAGAAGCTGAAGTAGAATGGTTCTATGAAGACCTACAAGATCTTCTACAATTAATACCCCCCCCAAAAAAAAGATGTCCTTTTAATCACAGGGGACTGGAATACAGAAGAAGGAAGTCAAGAAATACCTAGAGTAACAGGCAAGTTTGTTCTTGGAGTACAAAATGAAACAGGGCAAAGGCTAACAGAATTGCCAAGACACCCTCTTTCAACAACACAAAAGACGAAATGACACATGGTCATCTCGAGATGATCAATATTGAAATCAGATTGATTATATTCTCTGTAGCTAAAGATAGAGAAACTCTATACAGTAAGCAAAAGATTGGTAGTTGACTTTCGGTTAAATCATGAACTCCTTATGGCAAAATTCAGCATAAAATTGAAGAAAGTAGGGAAAACCAATAGGCTGTTCAAATATGACCTAAATTAAATCCCTTACAATTATATGGGAGAAGTGACAAATAGATTCAAGGGATTATATCTGATATATCTGAAGAACTATGGACAGAGTTTATAAAATTGTGCAGGAGATGGAGATCAAAACCATCCACAAGAAAAAGAAATGCAGGAAGGCAAAATAATTGTCTGAGGAGGCATTGCAAATATCTGAGAAAAGAGAGAAGCAAAAGGCAAAGGAGAAAAGGAAAGATATATTCATCTCAGTGCAGAGTCCAAAGAATGGCAAGGAGAGATATAAAAGTCTCCTTGGTGAACAAGGCAAAGATATAAAGGAAAAAAATAGAATGGGAAATACTAGAGATCTCTTCAAGAAAATAAGAGATACCAAGGGAACATTTTATGCAAATAGGCACAATAAAGGACAGAAACAGTATGGACCTAACAGAAGCAGAAGATATTAAGAAGTGGTAAGAGTACACAGAAGAACTATACAAAAAAGGTCTTAATGACCTGGGTAACCACAACAGTGTGATCACTCACCTAGAACCAGACATCCTGCAATGTGATGTCAGTGGGCCTTAAGCACTGTGGTTATTGTTGACTCACTGTCCCGTCTGATGCTTTGCAACCCCACGGACTGCAGCATGCCAGTCTTCCCTGTCCTTCACCATTTTGTTAAAACTCATGTCCACTGAGTCAGTGATGCCATCCAAGCATCTCATCCTCTGTTGTCCCTTATTCTCCTGCCTTCAAACATTCCTTCCACCTGCCTTTGATCTTCAATGTAGAAAGCATTACTACAAACAAAGCTAGTGGAGGTGATGGAATTCCAGCTGAGCTATTTCAAAGCCTAAAAGATGATGCTGTGAAAGTGCTGCACTCAATATGCCAGCAAATTTGGAAAACTCAGCAATGGCCACAGGACTGGAAAAGGTCAGTTTTCATTCCAATCCCAAAGAAAGGCAATGCTAAACAATGTTTAAACTACCACACAATTATGCTCATTTCACACGCTAGCAAGGTAATGCTCAAAATCCTTCAAGCTAGGCTTCAACTATACAAGAACCGAGAACTTCCAGATGTTCAAGGTGGATTTAGAAAAGGCAGAGGAACCAGATATCAAATTGTTAACAGCTGGATCATAGAAAAAACAAGGGAATTTCAGAAAAAAAGCATCATTGAAGAATGACTATACTAAAGCCTTTGACTGTATATATTCTAACAAACTGTGGAAAATTCTTCAAGAGATGGGGATACCAGACCACCTATCTATCTGCTGAGAAACCTGTATGCATATCAAGAAGAAACAGTTAGAACAAGATGTGGAACAACAGACTGGTTCCAACTTGGGAAAGGAGTACATCAAGGCTCTATATTGTCACCCTGTTTATTTAACTTTTATGCAGAGCAAGTTATGAAAAATGCCAGGCTGGATGAAGCACAAGCTGGAATCAAGATTGCCAGGAAAAATATCAATAACCTCAGATATGCAGATGGTACTACCCTAATGGCAGAAAGTGAAGAAGAACTAAGGAGATTCTTGATGAAGTTGAAAAAAGAGAAAGAAAAAGCTGGCTTAAAACTCAGCATTCTAAAAACTAAGATCATGAAAAATAAATAAATAAATAAAAACTAAGATCGTGGCATCTGGTCCCATCACTTCATGGCAAATAAATGGGAAACAATGGAAACAGTGCAAGACTTTACTTTGGGAGCCTCCAAAATCACTGCAGATGGTGACCACAGCCATGAAATTAAAAGACACTTGCCCCTTGGAAGAAAAACCATGACAAACCTAGGCAGCGTATTAAAAAGCAGAGATATTAATTTACCAACAAAAGTCTGTCTAGGCAAAGCTATGGTTTTCCCAGTAGTCATGTATGGATGTGAGAGTTGGGCCATAAAGAAGGCTGAAGGCCAAAGAATTGATGCTTCTGAACTGTAGTGCTGGAGAAGACTTTTGAGAGTACCTTGGACAGCATGGAGTTCAAACCAGTCAATCCTAAAGGAAATCAACTGTGAATATTCACTGGAAGGACTGATGCTAAAACTGAAGCTCCAGTACTTTGGTCACCTGACGTGAAGAGCAGACTCATTGGAAAATATCATGATGCTGGGAAAGATTGAGGGCAGGAGAAGAAGGGGACAACAGAGGATGAGATGGTTGGATAGTATCATTGACTCAATGATAGAAGTTTGAGCAAACTCAGGGAGATAGTACAGGACAGGGAAGCCTGGTGTGCTGCAGTCCATCTGGTCACAAAGAATTGGACACAGCTGAGCAACTGAACAACAAATCAACAACCTGAGAGTGCAGAGGGAATATATTCTTAGGTTGGGGGGTGAAGGGGTCAGAACAAATAAATTGAAAAACAATGCCAAGATTATTTACAATTTTCTGGAGCACACACAAATAATAATTCATATCTCTAAGCAGTATCACCAGAGATTCTATGACACTTAGAATAAGCAGAATTAGAAAAGCCACAAATTGAATTTTATAACATTTCTCACATCCAGGTTTACACTAAATTCACTAGGAATTACCTTAGCCTAAATATAATGCCATTTAAAATATTAAGACCCCAAAATTAAAAAGCAAATTCTAACTGCCATTTTATTTTTAAGGATGTTTTTTCACACTGCCACCCAAGTTTCAACAATAATCCCCACTAGAGTTCAGGAAACTAGATATGTAATGAATTATTCTTTTTGAAATGCTGAGTAAACCAATACCTGTACAAAACTTCATTCATTAATTACCTATCAAAGAATATAAACATAGGTTCAACTAATTTTTACATAGTCATTAAGAGATTTGACTATGTAGCAGTCAAATATTTGATAAAAATCTATAACTAAAATTAGTTCTATAATTAAGATGGTATCATCTGGGAAAAATACTAACAGTATGAATCACTACCCAAAAAAGGTCTTACCTTCTATACAACTTTAATGAACTCCTGCCTTTATAAGGTACTATTAACTAGATGGACATTTTTCAAGCCTTAGAAAAGAAGCAGAATAACAAGCAAAGAAACAAGATGAGGTATTGAGCAAACGATGTTTTCATATCTACAAAATCATTTAAATCAGCATTTCTTATTTTAATTCATAAATGCAGACACTGAAGATAATTCATAGTTGAATAAAAATAAACCAAAGCATTCTGAAATGTAGATCTTTTCTCAGGTAATGCACCTTGTGTGATAAATAAGTAATTACAGTTGACCCTTAAATAATGTGGGTTTGAACTATGTTGGTCTGCATACATGATTTTTTTCCAATAATTATGTTAGAAAAATCTTTACAATTTTGTGACAATTTAAAAACTTGCAGATAAACCATGTAACCTAGAAATACGTTAAAAAAATTAAGAAAATAGGTAAGTTGTGAATGCACAAAATATATGTGGATAGACATATAGCATACAAATATGTGTTAATCAAATGTCTATGTTATCCATAAGGCTTCTTGTCAACAATAGGCTATTAGTCAAGTTTTAGAGAAGTCAAAGTTTACATGTGGATTTTCAACTGATCTAGGGGTTGATGATCCTGACCTCTGTGTGGTTCAAGAGTCAACTGTACTCTCTCTTGTCACAAAAATGCATTGTAATTTGCTCATCTTGTAGGTTTGAACCAAAATTTATAATAGATATATTGAGTTAGTGATGTTACATGATACGAATTAAATTTAACTATTTTTAGATTTAACCTTTTTTTTTAATCACTGATAGGTAACCTATGTCATTGATATAATAAAAATTTTTCAGTTGAAAATAAATAATTATGGAAGCTCTTTAGGGCAGTAATTGTGTCTCTTTATTAGCAGCATCTTCCCTACTCCTCACACAGAGTCTGGTATGTAGAAGGAAGTAGGTAAATATTTGATGAATTAAGCAATTCATTTAAAAGTTGGATCATAGTAAGAAAAGTACATAATAAGCAATGAATGTAACTGTGTAAAGCGGACGAAAAGCAGAATCTAGGTAATAGAAAACAAACTTCCCTCTGCTAGCTGAACAAATATATGGTTTGCAAATATTAAAGAAATTTTAAAAACCTTCATAGTCATTAATAAAGATTTTGTATTCCTTATATGAATATTTATAATACTACCTTGGCTTCTCTATCAAAGCAAAATTTGCTTTGCTTATATTTTAAATGATACTTCATAAATGTTAAATGATGGTTTTCATTGTGGCTAAGGTAGAATATCTGTGACGACACAGTAAGGCGCAATGATCGACACAGTCCAGAACACATACTTTGGGGAACATAACAACCTCTTGCTCTGAGGAAAGAGGTTAATGCCATTTTCTATAGCATATACAGTGATTCTAGAAAGAAAACCTTTTCAAAGGTACATCTTATTGAAAAATTCCTCATTATTTCCCACTGACCAAAGAAGGACATGCAGGCAAATATACATGTCCATCATTAGCCATCCTATAACTGCTGCACAGATGTCCTGACCATATTATTATGCAAATAGCTTCGATATTGCCACAGCATTCTAATAAGGCACAAAATGTCCCTCTTTATAATAGAGACATGTACATATCTTAATAATGATACAACAGAATGATATCTTAAATATGGTATCTGCCAGCTTTCTATTAAATCTCTTGTCCAATTCTCCTTATTTGGGGGGGGGAGGTTGTTATTTTTTTTAATTTTTTACTTTATTTTTTAATACTTTATTCTACGTTACAGTACTCTATTGGTTTTGCCATACATTGACATGAATCAGCCACAGGTGTACACGAGCTCCCAATGCCGAAGCCCCCGAAGCCCCCTCCAACCGCCAACCCCACATCATCTCTCTGGATCATCCTGTGCACCAGCCCCAAGCATCCTGTATCCTGTATTGAACATAGACTGGTGCTTCGTTTCTTATATGATAGTATACGTGTTTCAGTGTCATTCTCCCAAATCATCCCACCCTCTCCCTCTCCCTCAGAGGCCAAAAGTCTGTTCTATACATCTATGTCTCTTTTGTTGTCTCACATACAGAGTCATCATTACTATCTTTCTAAATTTCATATATATATATGTCAGTATACTGTATTGATGTTTTTCTTTCTGGCTTACTTCACTCTATATAATCGGCTCCAGTTTCATCCATCTCATTAGAACTGATTCAAATTTATTCTTTTTAAGGGCTGAGTAATACTCCATTGTGTATACATACCACTGCTTTCTTATCCATTCATCTGCTAATGGACATCTAGGTTGTTTCCATGTCCTGGCTATTATAAACAGTGCTGCAATGAACATTGGGGTACATGTGTCTCTTTCAGTTCTGGTTTCCTCGATGTGTGTGCCCAGCAGTGGGATTGCTGGGTCACAAGGCAATTTTATTTGCAATTTTTTAAGGAATCTCCACATTGTTTTCCATAATGACTATACTAGTTTGCATTCCAACCAACAGTGTAAGAGGGTTCCCTTTTCTCCACATCCTCTCCAGCATTTATTGCTTGTAGACTTTTGGATCGCAGCCATTCTGACTGGTGTGAAATGGTATTTCACTGTGGTCTTGATTTGCATTTCTCTGATAATGAGTGATGTTGAGCATCTTTTCATGTGTTTGTTAGCCATCCGTATGTCTTCTTTGGAGAAATGCCTATTTAGTTCTTTGGCCCATTTTTTGATTGGATTGTTTATTTTTCTGGAGTTGAGCTGCATAAGTTGCTTGTATATTTTTGAGATTAGTTGTTTATCAGTTGCTTCATTTGCTATTGTTTTCTCCCGTTCAGAAGGCTGTCTTTTCACCTTATTTATAGTTTCCTTTGTTGTGCAGAAGCTTTTAATTTTGATTAGATCCCATTTGTTTATTTTTGCTTTTATTTCCAGTAT
>SJYC01127762.1:0-19670 GCA_006408675.1 Madoqua kirkii | reverse complement strand
TGTATATTTTTGAGATTAGTTGTTTGTCAGTTGCTTCATTTGCTATTGTTTTCTCCCATTCAGAAGGCTGTCTTTTCACCTTACTTATAGTTTCCTTTGTTGTACAGAAGCTTTTAATTTTAATTAGATCCCATTTGTTTATTTTTGCTTTTATTTCCAGTATACTGGGAGGTGGATCATAGAGGATCCTGCTGTGATTTATGTCGGAGAGTGTTTTGCCTATGTTCTCCTCTAGGAGTTTTATAGTTTCTGGTCTTATGTTTAGATCTTTAATCCATTTTGAGTTTATTTTTGTGTCTGGTGTTAGAAAGTGATCTGGTTTCATTCTTTTACAAGTGGTTGACCAGTTTTCCCAGCATCACTTGTTTGCCCAGCAATCCCACTGCTGGGCATACACACCGAGGGAACCAGAATTGAAAGAGACACATGTACCCCAATGTTCACTACAGCACTGTTTACAATTGTCAGGACATGGAAGCAACCTAGATGTCCATCATCAGACTAACAGATAAGAAAGCTGTGGTACATATACACAATGGAATATTACTCAGCCATTAAAAAGAATACATTTGAATCAGTTCTAATGAGATGGATGAAACTGGAGCCGATTATACAGAGTGAAGCAAGCCAGAAAGAAAAACACCAATACAGTATACTGACACATCTATGTGAAATTTAGAAAGATAGTAATGATGATCCTGTATGTGAGACAACAAAAGACACACAGAGGTATAGAACAGACTTTTGGCCTCTGAGGGAAAGGGAGAGGGTGGGATGATTTGAGAGAATGGCATTAAAACATGTATGATATCACGTAAGAAACGAAGTGCCAGTCTATGTTCGATACAGGATACAGGATGCTTGGGGCTTGAGCACAGGGATGAACCAGAGAGATGATATGGGGTGGGAGGTGGGAGGGGGTTTCAGGATTGGGAGCTCGTGTACACCTGTGGCTGATTCATGTCAATGTATGGCAAAACCAATACAGTATTGTAACATAGAATAAAGTAAAAATAAAATTTTAAAAATAAAAAAGAATAACTCCATTTGACCTAACATAAAATAACTAGTAAACTCTTTCAATTCACCTTGTCAGCTATTCTGATCAATTGAATAAACTGCTTTTTTAAATAATGTTACCATGGAAATCATTCATGAGTTGACATTTCTAAGTATCTCAGTGGAACAAAATCAGACAACACTAAAGCTTTTTGCTGAATGTAACTTGACGTTCTTTAGTAATATTGTATTGCTTTAGCATTTTACAGTGGCTCCAGTGTTACCACTGTGAATGTGTTATCATTGTGTTAATAAAATATGGAAACAGAAAATAAGTATAGTTGAGAGAATGCCAATCCAATAGAGCTTTCTGCATATGGTATAAGATAAAGATCATGATCTTAAAATGAATCTTCTCACTGAAGGTGTTATTTTTGTTTGTATGTTTCTGGAGAGTGGAATTCTAGAAAAAGCAGATGACTGCTTCTCATGTTTATTTAGCCTGACTACAGCTCCAACTCATCCTCCTCTCAGCTGGGGCCAAAAAATAGATGGAGCCCAAGAGTATGAGTAACAAAACTGTTTCAGGGGTCTCTCCTCTATGGGCTAAGTGGAAACCTGAGGGCATAAACTGAAGAGGTTTCAATGATCTGAATGTCATGGTATTAAAGAACTTGGCCCCCGAAGATCCCTGGAACCTGCAGAGGAGGTGAACTTTCACAGGATAAGGGTATGTGGTCTTTATACCCATTGAACAACTAATCTGAATTTTCTGCACTCTCAGAATGGGATAGAGAGAGGTCTGGGAGACAGAGAAAACAGGCTCTGTTTGGTGCCTCTGCAAGGACAACTGACTGCTGCTCTAGAGGTGCCTGTCTTATACATAATACATTGGGTCTTCTTTTTCAGTTAGAACTGAGCCTGGATCGCCAAGTAAGAGTAATTCACATAAGGGAGCTTGCCAGCTGTGATGAAGAACAAAGAGAATGTCTGGATTGGCTCTAGTGAAATACAGTTGCTGGTGGAGACAGAAAATGATGTGAATACAACATAATAAGAATGCAGGACTTCTTAAGAAGTTCTTAAGTTTTCCAGACTACATCATGAGAAATGCTGGGCTGGATGAAGCACAAGCTGGAGTCAAGATTGCTGGGAGAAATATCAAGAACCTCAGATATGCAGATGACACCACCCTTATGGCAGAAAGTGAAGAAGAACAGAAGAGCCTCTTGATGAAAGTTAAAGAGAAGAGTGAAAAAGTTGGCTTAAAATTCAACATTCAGAAAACTAAAATCATGGCGTATGTTCCCACCAATTTATGGCAAATAGATGGAGAAACAGTGGAAACAGTGGCAGACTTTATTTTTTTGGACTCCAAAATCACTGCAGATAGTGATTTCAGCCATGAAATTAAAAGACACTTACTCCTTGGAAGGCAAGTTATGACCAACCTAGACAACATATTAAAAAGCAGAGACATTACTTTGCTAATGAAGGTCCATCTAGTCAAGGCTATGGTTTTTCCATAATCATGTATGAATGTGAGAGTTGGACTATACTGAAAGCTGAGCGCTGAAGAATTGATGATTTTGAACTGCGGTGTTGGAGAAAACTCTTGAGAGTCCCTTGGACTGTGAGGAGATCCAACCAGTTCATCCTAAAGATCAGTCCTGGGTGTTCATTGGAAGGACTGATGTTGAAGCTGAAACTCCTGATGCAAAGAGCTGAGTTATTTTAAAAGATCCTGATGCTGGGAAAGATTGAAGGTAGGAGAAGAAGGAGATGACAGAGGATGAGATGATTTGATGGCATCACCAACTCAATGGACATGAGTGAGTAAACTCCGGGAGTTGGTGATGGACAGGGAAGCCTGGCGTGCTTCAGTCCATGGGGTCGCAAAAAGTCGGACAAGACTGAGTGACTGAACTGTACTGAACTAAAGTTCTCCATGCTGGTGCAGACAGAAAATGATTTGAATAACAAAATCGAGTGTAGGACTTCCCTGTAGCTCAAATGGTAAAGAATCTGCCTGCTATGCACGAGATCAGGGTTCTGTCTCTGGGTTGGGAAATTCCTCTGGAGGAGGGAATGATGATCCACTCCAGTATTCTTGCCTGGAGAATTCCATGGACAGAAAAGTCTGGTGAGCTACAGTCCTTGGGGTCAAAAAGAACTGGACACGATGGAGTGACTAACACACACACAAGAATGCATAATAAGAATAGTGGAAGTAATGACAGTTTTTATTTTCTTGGGCTCCAAAATCACTGTGGACAATGACCATAGCCCTGAAATTAAAAGATGCTTGCTTCTTGGAAGGACAAACCTAGACAGTGTTTTAAAAGACAAATGAATCACTTTGCTGACAATAGTCATTTAAGGATGTGAGAGTTGGACCAAAAGAAGGCTGAGCACCAAAGAATTGATGCTTTCAAACTGTGCTGGAGAAGACTCTTCAGAGTCCCTAGGATGGCAAGGAGATCACACCAGTTAATCTTAAAGGAAATCAACCCTGAATGCTGATAATGAGGAAGGCTGTTCATATGGTGGGGACAGGGTAAGAGTATAATGGAAATCTGTGTACTTTTACCTCAATTTTATAACTAAAACTGCTTTTTTAAAATAAAATAATATGAACTTTATGGACTCTGTATGGCTTTTTAAAATTAATTAATTTTAATTGGATGCTAGTTACTTTACAGTATTGTAGTGTATTTTGCCATACATTGACATGAATTAGCCATGAGTGTACCTGTGTCGCCTATCCTAAACCTTCCACCCACCTCCCTCCCCACCCTATCCTTCAGGGTTGTCCCAGTGCACCCAGAGCCCTGTTTCATGCATCAAACTTGCACTGGCAATCTATTTCACACATGGTAATATACATGTTTCAATGCTGTTCTCTCAAATCATCCCACCCTTGCCTTCTCCCACAGAGTCCAAGAGTCTGTTCTTTATATCTGTGTCTCTTTTGCTGTCTTGCATATAGGGTCATTGTTGCCATCTTTCTAAATTCCATATATATGTGTTAATACACTGTATTGGTGTTTTTCTTTCTGACTTATTTCACTCTGTATAATTGGCTCCAGTTTTATCCACCTCATTAGAACTGATTCAAATGTGTTCTTTTTAATAGCTGACTAATATTCCATTGTGTATATGTACCACAGATTTCTTATCCATTAATCTGCTCATGGACATCTAGGTGGCTTCCATGTCCTAGCTATTATAAACAGTGCTGTGATGAACATTGGGGTGCATGTGTCTCTTTCAATTCTGGTTTCCTCAGTGTATATGCCCAACAGTGGGATTGCTGGGTCCTATGACAGTTCTATTTCCAGTTTTTAAAGAAATCTCCACACTGTTCTCCATAGTGGCTGTGCTAGTCTGCATTCCTACCAACATAGTAAGAGTATTCCCTTTTCTCTGCACCCTCACCAGCATTTATTGTTTGTAGACTTTTTAAGGGCAACCATTTTGACCCACATGGAATAGTACCTCATTGTGGTTTTCATTTGCATTTCTCTGATAATGACTGATATTGAGCCTCTTTTCATGTGTTTGTTAGCCATCTGTATGTCTTCTTTGGAGGAATGTCTGCTTATTATTTTTTGGCCCATTTTTTGATAGAGTCGTTTATTTTTATGGAATTGAGCTGCAGGAACTGCTTCTATATTTTTGAGATTAAATATTTGTCAGTTACTTCATTTGCTATTATTTTCTCCCATTCCGAAGGCTGTATTTTCACCTTGCTTATAGTTTCTTTCTTTGTGCAAAAGCTTTTAATTTTAATTAGGTTACATTTGTTTATTTTTGCTTTTATTTCCATTACTCTGGGAGATGGGTCATAGAGGATCCTGCTGTGATTTATGCCAGAGACGGTTTTGCCTATGTTTCCTTCTAGCAGTTTTAGTTTCTGGTCTTATGTTTAGATCTTTAATCCATTTTGAGTATATTTTTGTGTATGGTGTTAGAAAGTGTTCTAGTTTCATTATTCTACAAGTGGTTGACCAGTTTTC
Organism: Madoqua kirkii; assembly: GCA_006408675.1. NCBI lineage: Eukaryota > Metazoa > Chordata > Mammalia > Artiodactyla > Bovidae > Madoqua > Madoqua kirkii. Next base: position 14,652 of record SJYC01127762.1, on the reverse strand, counting down.
CCAGCACCACTTGTTAAAGAGATTATCTTTTCTCCATTGTATATTCTTGCTTCCTTTGTCAAAGATAGTGTCCATAGGTGCATGGATTAATCTCTGGGCTTTCTATTTTGTTCCACTGATCTATATTTCTGTCTTTGTGCTAGTACCATACTGCCTTGATGATTGTAGCTTTGTAATATAGTCTAAAGTTAGGCAGGTTGATTCTTCCAGTTCCATTCTTCTTTCTCAAGATCAATTTGGCTATTTGCTATTTTTTGTATCTGCATACAAAGTGAAATTATTTGTTCTAGCTCTGTGAAAAGTATCATTGGTAGCTTGAGGGGATTGCATTGAATCTATAGATTGCTTTGGATAGTATACTCATTTTCACTATATTGATTTTCCTGATCCAGGAACATGGTATTTCTCCATCTATTTGTGTCATTGTTTTTATTTCCTTCATCAGTGTTTTATAGTTTTTTTCTGTATAGATCTTTTGATTCTTTAGGTAGATTTATTCCTAAGTATTTTATTCTTTTTGTTGCAATGGTGAATGGAATTGTTTCCTTAATTTCTCTTTTTGTTTTATCATTGTTAGTGTACAGGAATGCAAGGGATTTCTCTGTGTTAATTTTATATCCTTTAATTAATATTACTAACTTTAACATTCATTGAATAGCTTTTGTAATTTTCTGGGGTGATGTCTTTAGGGTTTTCTATGTATTGGATTATGTCATCTGCAAACAATGAGTTTTACTTCTTCTCCAATCTGGATTCCTTTTATTTCTTTTTCTCCTCTTATTGTTATGGATAAAACTTCCAAAACTATGTTGAATAGTAGTGCTGAGAATAGGCAACCATGTCTTGTTCCTGACTTTAGAAGGAATGCTTGCAATTTTTCTCCATTGAGGATGTTTGCTGTGGGTTTATCATATATGGATTTTATTATGTTGAGGTAGGCTGGCAAATTTGTAAAACTCAGCAGTAGCCACAGGACTGGAAAAGGTCAGTTTTCATTCCAATCCCAAAGAAAGGCAATGCCAAAGAATGCTCAAACTGCCGCACAATTACACTCATCTCACATGCTAGTAAAGTAATGCTCAAAATTCTCCAAGCCAGGCTTCAGCAATACGTGAACCGTGAACTCCCTGATGTTCAAGCTGGTTTTAGAAAAGGCAGAGGAACCAGAGATCAAATTGCCAACATCCAATGGATCATCTAAAAAGCAAGAGAGTTCCAGAAAAACATCTATTTCTACTTTATTGACTATACCAAAGCCTTTCACTGTGTGGATCACAACTGACCTGCCTCTTGAGATACCTATATGCAGGTCAGGAAGCAACAGTTAGAACTGGACATGGGACAACAGACTGGTTCCAAATAGGAAAAGGAGGACTGTATATTGTCAAGGCTGTATATTGTCAACCAGCTTATTTAACTTCTATGCAGAGTACATCAGGAGAAATGCTGAGTTGGAAGAAACACAAGCTGGAATCAAGATTGCCAGAAGAAATATCAATAACCTCAGATATGCAGATGACATCACCCTTATGGCAGAAAGTGAAGAGAAACTAAAAAGCCTCTTGATGAAGGTAAAAGAGGAGAGTGAAAATGTTGGCTTAAAGCTCAACATTGAGAAAACGAAGATCATCGCATCCGGTCCCATCACTTCATGGGAAATACATGAGGAAAACAGACTGGTTCCAAATAGGAAAAGGAGGACGTCAAGGCTGTATATTGTCAACCAGCTTATTTAACTTCTATGCAGAGTACATCAGGAGAAATGCTGAGTTGGAAGAAACACAAGCTGGAATCAAGATTGCCAGAAGAAATATCAATAACCTCAGATATGCAAATGACATCACCCTTATGGCAGAAAGTGAAGAGAAACTAAAAAGCCTCTTGATGAAGGTAAAAGAGGAGAGTGAAAATGTTGGCTTAAAGCTCAACATTGAGAAAACGAAGATCATCGCATCCGGTCCCATCACTTCATGGGAAATACATGAGGAAACAGTGTCAGACTTTATTTTGGGGGCTCCAAAATCACTGCAGATGGTGTCTGCAGCCATGAAATTAAAAGACACTTACTCTTTGGAAGAAAAGTTATGACCAACCTAGATAGCATATTCAAAAGCAGAGACATTACTTTGCCGACTAAGGTCTATCTAGTCAAGGCTATGGTTTTTTCCTGTGGTCAGGTATGGATGTGAGTGTTGGACTGTGAAGAAGGCTGAGTGCCAAAGAATTGATGCTTTTGAACTGTGGTGTTGGAGAAGACTCTTGAGAGTCTCTTGGACTGCAAGGAGATCCAACTTCAGTCCATTCTGAAGGAGATCAACCCTGGGATTTCTTTGGGAGGAATGATGCTAAAGCTGAAACTCCAGTACTTTGGCCACCTCATGCGAATAGTTGACTCATTGGAAAAGACTCTAATGCTGGGAGGGATTGGGGGCACGAGGAGGGATTGGGGGTATGAAACGACCGAGGATGAGATGGCTAGATAGCATCACGGACTCGATGGACATGAGTCTGAGTGAACTCCGAGAGATGGTAATGAACAGGGATGCCTGGTATGCTGCGATCATGCGGTCGCAAAGTGTCAGACATGACTGAGTGACTGAACTGAACTGATGTTACTTCCACTTCTACTTTCTTGAGGGTTTTTTTTTTTTATCATAAATGGATGTTGAATTTTGTCAAAGGATTTCTCTGCCTCTATTGAGATAATCATATGGTTTTTATCCTTCAATTTGTTAATGTGCTGTATCACATTGATTGATTTGCAAATACTGAAGAATCTTTGCATCTCTGGGATAAAGCCCACTTGGTCATGGTATGTGATCTTTTTAATATGTTGTTGGGTTCTGTTTACTAGAATTTTGTTCAGAATTTTTGCATCTATGTTCATCAGTGATATTGGCCTATAGTTTTCTCTTTTTTGTGGCATCCTTGTCTGGTTTTGGTTTTAAGGTGATGGTGGCCTCATTGTTTACCAGTTTACATTCCTCTGCAATTTTCTGGAAGAGTTTGAGTAGTATAGGTATTAGCTCTTCTCCAAATTTTTGGTAGAAGTTGACTTAAAAAAAAATTAAAGACAGTCACAGATAGAAATAATCAAGGTAGATTAAAGAGACCTGAAGAGGAGTTCCAAGAGACCTAAGAAACACTAATATCAGAAGAAGAAAAAAAGAGCAGATAGAGAAAGCACAATAATTGGTAATAACAGTACATTTTCTCATCTGAAGAAAGACAATTTCTTTCATTTCTCTCAGACATAAAATGTTCCTGGTCTTCAGCATAATCTGCAGGTTTTAAAACAGTTCAGTTCAATCTCTCAGTCGTGTCTGACTCTTTGTGATCCCATAAATCACAGCACACCAGGCCTCCCTGTCCATCACCAACTCTCGGAGTTCACCCAAACTCATGTCCCTCGAGTTGATGATGCCATTCAGCCATCTCATCCTCTGTTGCCCCCTTCCCTGACCCCAATCCCTCCTACCATCAGGGTCTTTTCCAATGAGTCAACTTTTCACATGAGGTGTCCAAAGTATTGGAGTTTCAGCCTCAGCATCAGTCCTTCCAATGAACATCCAGGACTGATCTCCTTTAGGATGGACTGGTTGCATCTCCTTGCAGTCCAAGGGACTCTCAAGAGTCTTCTCCAGGACCACAGTTCAAAAACATCAATTCTTCAGTGCTCAGCTTTCTTCACAGTCCAACTCTCACATCCATACATGACCACTGGGAAAACCATAGCCTTGACTAGAGGACCTTTGTTGGCAAAGTAATATCTCTGCTTTTGAATATGTTATCTATGTTGGTCATAACTTTCCTTCCAAGGAATAAGCATCTTTTAATTTCATGGCTGCAATCACCATCTACAGTGATTTGGGAGCCCCAAAACATAAAGTCTGCCACTGTTTCCACTGTTTTCCCATCTTCCCAGGAAGTGATGGGACAGATACCATGATCTTACAGGAGCTCTCAAATTGAAGCAAGCAGTACAGGTACCAGTTTTGGACATATGTTAATTATTTATGAGGTGCCTGAAGAAGGTAGAAACTTTTTCCACAGAAGTAATTCATACACAACACCCGAACCACATGTACAATTGCTAAAACTTCCACGAAATGAAGAATTCTGCATAGATTACTGGCTTCTAAGCAACTCTATGTGGAATTCTTTATCTGAATTTGTCTCAGATGGCTGGAAAGTTACCCATTCTTTGACTCACCAGAAAAAAAGAAAGAAAGAAAGAAAGAAAATTAAAAGTTTCTTAAATCTCAAAATCAAGGCAATGATTTTAGTTCTGCATTTATCTGTAGGGAGGCTATGGCTGATGTTCTTCCCTCAAGAAACTACTGACGTCAGAGTGTTGACCCTATGGCTTCATTAGGTTTGATGAAAATCCATGGGCACCTGATCTGGAGCTCAGAAAAAAGCCTGGGCCCCATGCTGACAGTGACCTTAAAGTTTCTCAGAGGTCCAGAAAAGGCAAAACTAATGAGAGCCAATTTCTTGTAAGAATTCTGCAGTATTATGTTAGCCAAAATTTGAAAGAACAAGTGTGATATTCACATTCAAAGTTTATGTAGTTCTCTGTGTTCATTCTTCCAATGTTTGGATACTACACAGCTGCAACTGATTATGAACTGAAATTTACAAAACCAATGTATTTTAGCTATTTTGTATTGTTTACAGCACATACATCTTATCTGATATAGATTTTTAAAAATAAAATTATGTTGAAATACATAGAGAAAATAGATTTTATCTTTTTCTGTAAAGCAGTTAGGTGTATTAAGCCTGATCATGCTAAATTTAAAAAAAAAAAAAAAAAAAACCTTGGCGTATTGATGCTGCATAAAGATTAAACAAGCGGATTATTTTTCTTAAGTGAACAGTACTCTGGTTTTTGAGGGAGTGTTTCTTTTCTCTCTGTTCTGTATTATAGTGGAAAAAGATTTTTTCAAGATAAACAGGGTTTCATAAAACTTTCCATCTATGGAAAAAAGATTTCCAAAATGCTTTTGGAAGCTAATGTTATGGAAATTAAACCACATGTTTCAACAAAATACAGCTTTACAACACTTTAAACAAGAAGAAAATATAGATATTTTTACAGATTTTTAAATTACCCAATGAATCACCTCCAACTGTGGTGCTGAAGACTCTTGAGAGTCCCTTGGACTGCAAGGATATCAAAATAGTCAATTCTAAAGGAACTCAATCCTAAATATTCATTGGAGGAACTGATGCTAAAGCTGAAGTTCCAATACTTTGGACACCCAATGCCAAGAGAGCTGACTCATTATAAAAGACCCCGATGCTGGGAAAGATTGAAAGCAGAAGGAGAAGGGAACAACAGAGGATGAGATGGTTGGATGGCATCACTGACTCAATGGACATGAGTTTGAGCAAACTCTGGGAGACGGTGAAGGACAAGGAAGCCTGGTGTGCTGCAGCTCATGAGATCAAAAAGAGTCGAACACGACTGACTGACTGAACAACAACAACTATGAATCAGAGCTTAGATTCAAGACTAGATAAAGATTCCAAGACCTAGTGAATTTTCTTACCTGTTTTTGAAAGGCAACAATTACAGACTACCTCTATTCTTTCTTGTCACCCAAGGAAGATAGATCCTTCTAAGGAAAGAAAATTCCAAAGCTCCACTATCAGTCAAATTAGGTATACTGGTGACCACCGTAGGTTTTTCCACATCTGCAAGGGGGCAACCAAGACACAGTCCACAATAAAGCTTCAGAATTCATGCTGGAGATCCTGGGGGCCAGGACTCCTATCACCATGGCTGGACTACATGTAAGAAAGCCATACCAAATCCTCAGCATATTTTTGGAGGAAATATTTATCAAATTTCACTTTTAACTTCTTAAAAAATTTTTACGTTACTTAAACCACTCCTTTCAAATGATTTGAAAATACTTAAAAGCACAAATAACAAAATGTAAATGACTTATAATCCTTTTCTCCAAAGACAATAACTTTTAACATGTAAAGATAGTTAATATATACCTCTAGTATTTTTTTATACAAACTTCTATAGTTTTCTCAACAAAACTGAGCTCACATTCTATATATCGTCTTGTAACCTGTAACCTTGTCCTCATTTGTCAACAAAGCTTAAACATTCTTCTGTGTCGTTAATTTTTTCAAGAATATAGCATTGTAATATCCTACAAAAACTTAGGGAGAACAACTTTTGGCTAAATTTTTACAGCAGCTCTCTATAAAGCATGATTTTTAAGCAATTGTCTATTTTGCTATTATGTGAAGTAAAGTGAAGTCGCTCAGTCTTGTCTGATTCTTTGCGACCCCGGGGACTGTAGCCTACCAGGCTTCTCTGTCCATGGGGTTCCCTAGGCAAGAATACCGGAGTGGGTTACCATTTCCTTCTCCAGGGGATCTTCCCGACTAGGGATCGAACCCAGGTCTCCATAAATAAGGCTAAAATGAACATGCTTTTAGGTACATTTATTGGCTTATTATAACTTTGTTATTGAACAAAACCGCTTCCCCTTTTAGTCCTTCTATGTGGTCCTCACAAAACACATTCCTCAGTTTTTTTTATGTTCATGGCATCAGATTTTACCACATCATTGTCAGTTAGGATTCTTAGTTGCACCAGAGGAATTAAACTCTGACTAACTTATGCCAAAAAGTGAATTTACAAGTAGCTTACAGAACCCCCTAGAGAATTAACTGGAGGCACAGTTTTGGCCCCATGAACCTATTTTGCTCCCACTGCTAATACACAGAATCCGCTGTTCCACCCCAGCTTCACTGAGACTAGATACTGGATAGTGGTACTACTAGTGACTAGAAGATGCTGCTATCATTACCATTTCTAAAATGGAAACATCATCTCTATGTTTCTTCATTTCCCCAAGTTTTATTGCAAAGTCTCTAGCTGATGTGTTTAATTATCAGAGCACTGGCTACAGCATCATATTCATATCCAGGATGTATCCTGGAAAGAGACCTACCTTATAAAGTTAGGAGTTTCCCTCATAGCTCAGCTGGTAAAGAATATGCCTACAATGCAGGAGACCCTGGTTCAATTCCTAAGTCAAGATCTCCTGGAGAAGGGAATGGCTACCCACTCCAGTATTCTTGCTGGGAGAATCCCATGGACAGAGGAACCTGGGAGGTTAGTCCATGGGGTTGCAGAGTCAGAAACGACTGAGCAATTTTCACTCACTCACTCACTTTAAGGTTAGAGAACCCTCAGGATAACAAGGGGCTCATATTTCACACAGCTTTCTTCTCCATTTCTTTTCCTGCTAGTTTGATTATATCAGCATCTATGCAGATCTAACACTTTGTCTTCTAGGTTTCTTGGTCTTTTAACTTCCAAAGATCTATTCCTTCACCCCACTTCAGCCACCATCTTTGTAGTCATCTCATAGATCTTGTCTTTATTGTTATCTGCACCATATCTGAAATGTTGACTTCAAGTACCCACTTCCCCCTCCAAGGCCACTGCTTCCTATCTTTATCTGCTCTAGCATAACCATTCCACTCATTCTTTAGCTCCCCTCAAGTCTTGTGACTCATTCATTCCATCATCATGTCATGTACTATTTATCTAGTGCTGCACAGCAAATCATCCCAAAATGTAATGACTTAAAACAGCAAACATTTGTTAGGTCATAGTTTCTGTGGGTAAGGAACCTGGGCATGGCTGAGTTAAGACTTCCAGTTGAGGGTTTTTCACAAAAGCTGCAATCAAGAGGTTGGTTGGTCACAACTGTGGTCTCATCTAAACCTTAACTGGAAGAGGATCTGCTTCTAAATTGTTGGTGAGATTCACTTCCTCACAAACTGTTAGACTGAGGGCCTCAATTTCTCATTGACTGTTGGCCAGAGATTCCTGGACATGTGCACCTTTCCACAGGGCATCTCAAAATAGGGCATGTACCTTATCAAAGCAAGAAAATGAGAAGATGAGAGAGACAGTGCTGCTAAGATAGAAATCACAGTCCTTTGTAACCTAATTTCTGCAATTACACTCAATCAGCTATAGTTCAATTACTAGAAGAAAGTCACTAGGTTCAACCTATACACAGGACCTAAGGGAATTGCACAGGATGTAAACACCAAGAAGTGTGGATAATTAGGAGCCATTATAGAAAGTGCCTACCACATACAATCATTAGCCATTTCTTCTGAGGCCTCACACAGATAAAATTGCACTGGTCCATCACTGTAATTATTGCCTGTTCCCTTTTACCACTACCAGAAAGCCTTATTCTTGTTTAAACTCAACTATATATCTGTGATGCAACCAAGCAGCTGATCATTGATGAGAAACAGTGCTGTGTGGTATCTCCTAGAATTTATGATCAAGAGATTCCTGTGTGGCTCAGTGGTAAAGAATCTGTCTGCAGTGCTGAATTGCAGATTCAATCCCTAGATTGGGAAGATTTCCTTGGAGTAGGATATGGAAACCTGATCCAGTATTCTTGCCTGGAAAATCCCATAGACAGAGGAGCCTGGCAGGCTACAGTCCACGGGGTCACAAAAAAGACAGACATGACTTAGTGAGTAGACAACAACAACATAATTTATGATCACAGACCTCAAAATCTCAGCCAGCACAGCCCAGAAATAATATTATACTTCTTCAATTCATTCACTTTCCTACTCAAACTATTTCACATCTTACTGTCCCTTCTCTAACACCGGCACTCTGTTCAAACTTCTCATTCACAATATGCTATTGATTTAAAGAAAAGACTCAATGCCTTCATCTTCCCACTAGCCAAACTTGTCACCTTACATCTTTTCTCATAATTTCTCCATTACATCAAATAAAATGTCATTGCTCTTCACAATGGGCCACACCTCCAGTAATACTCTGAAGACCACCTTTCTCCACATTTTCAAAAATTAACCTGCAGTAATTACTCCTTCTCTCCCTATCACATTAATGACTACTACTGAATTATTCCCATTAACATAAAAATTGGCCAACTGTCTTAGTTTTGGCTGCTATAACAAATTACCATAGATTGGGTGACTTAAACAGCAAAGTTATTTCCTACAGTTTGGGAGGCTGAGAAGTTCAAGATCAAGATACCAACAGATTCGATGTCTGGTGAGAATTCTCTTCATTGGTTCTCTTCTCACTGTGTCTTCGCTGTATCTCACAGATCATGTCTAATGAACTGTTACAGGAGGGTTAAAGGAGGAGATCCAAACATTTAATGACTTTTAAAAGACTTTTATTTCCTGAGGACGAGGCTAGTTCTCATGCTCTACTATATTCTGTACACTATAGCCTAGTGTCATGTGGAATCTCTCAACCCACTTGTACTGAATTTTTGTGGGTGTACTTTTAAACAAGAATGTGCTGTGCTGTGTTACTCAGTTGTGTCTGACTCCTTGCAACCCCATGAACTACAGACCAACAGGCTTCTCCATCCATGGATATTCTCCAGGCAAGAATACTGGAGTGGGTTGCCATACCCTCCTCTAGGGAATCTTCTCAACCCAAGGATCAAGCCCAGGTCTTCCACATTGCAGGTGGATTCTTTACCAACTGAGCCACCAGTGAAACCCAAGAATACTGGAGCAGGTAGCCTATCCCTTTTCCAGGGGGTCTTCCTGACCTAGGAATTGAACTGGGGTCTCTTGCATTGCAGGCAGATTCTTTACCAACTGAGTTACCAGGAAATACATATAAATAGGAATGTATCTCTTCAAATAGATGGAGTCTTACAACTATAAATTGTCTCTTTCTTTCTTAGTGGTACATAAAAGAAACAGTACATCTTACAACCAATGATGTCTTAAGTTCAACCCAGTGCTATAATAATGCTGACTTATTTGCATTTCCAAAATTCTGGCAACTCATATACTAATAGAGCGAGTAGATGATACCCTTGGGGTAAGGATGTGCATGAGACATCTCTCTTGCTATCATTAGTCTGCTCTCTGCTATTCTAACAGGTTTTCTTGTCTTTTCTGCTTTCATCTGTCAAGCAACACATCTGTATGATTCCAAGTTCTGGATCTATACTGACATTATGACCTTAGCACTTTTCTTAAAGTTATTGTCATTTTTTAATCACTTATATAAATTGTGAAAGCTCCAAGGAATTGTGCTTAAAATTAACTGAATCTAATCATGTAAAGTATTTTGAAGAGTTCCTGGCAGAAGAAATGATCAATAATTATTTTTTCCTCCCTCTTTGTTTCTGGAGCATATCCAGTTCTACCTTCCCTTTTTCTACTTCCCAGGACCCTTGGAAATAGAAGATATACTTGGAGAAACCAACTCTTCTGCACTGTATAGTGAGAAGGATGAGCTCCAAAGTCAGAAAAGCTGTATTCAAATAAAGTCTCTAATGTATGTAGGGGGTCTCATTTTTGGCAATACTGACATTTGGAGCCAGTTAATATTTTGTTGTGGGGGGACTATCTTGATTGAGCAGCATCTCTGGTCTCGACCCACGAGATGCCAGTGCCACCACCACACAAGTCATGGCCATCGACTGTGTTTGCATAATTACCACATGTGCCCTGGAAGCAGAATTGCTCCCTTTCCTCACTGACAACCACCGTGCTAGTGTTTGCCAGCTGGTCACTTGGGCATTTTCTCTATCTTAAAATAAGAATGATAATGTTACCTCAAACAGTTTTGGGGATGCAGCACTTTGCATGGAAATCTATTTCTGTATTCTAAAATCTCTATAAACCAAATGGGGACACTGTTTCTTATTTTCTAGCTATGTGTGTAGCTTTGTCATGTATGTTAAGGGGTAGTTAATGCTCTCATGAAGCTGAAACTGCAGACAGCTAGAAACAAGTATCATTAACAAGGAGAGTGGTGTTTTCTAACAGATGTAGAGTAAAGCAGTCAGCAAAGCCAACACCTCCTGAAGGCCAGGCTCAGAGCCATACCAGCATGGGATTATATTGAGGGTAAGTCTTAAAATCTATGAGCCCTAAATAAGCTACCTCCAAGATTACAAGGTTACAAAACAGCAGATTGAAGAACAATTGTAGAAGAGTCATCTTTATCACATTTACCTCTTTATATATATATATACATGGCTTCCCTGGTGGCTCAGAGGTTAAAGCGTCTGCCTGGAATGCAGGATACCGGGGTTCTATCCCTGGGTCGGGAAGATCCCCTGGAGAAGGAAATGGCAACCCACTCCAGTACTCTTGCCTGGAGAATCCCATGGAGGGAGGAGCCTGGTGGGCCACAGTCCTTGGGGTTGTACTCAATAAGATGACTGGAGACACTTAACATGCACTGCACACATATTATGTATAAAGAGGTGCCATCAGGGCTGATCTGGGCAAAATGGTAGTCATTAACCTTCTTCCATCACCCCTTCCAGTACCCTTGTCTCAACTGGAATGCTTCATCTCTGTCTCTGGAGCCCAGTGTCCCTGCCCACGCTAACTCAGAAGCCTTCTGTCTACCTCTATGCTTCACTACAGCACTTCTTTGCAGTAACTCTGCATTCAGTCTACTTCCTACTGCAAAAGGATCCAGTGAAAACTCACAAAGTTATACTCCTCCTTCCCCCAAGTAATGCCTTCCTTTCAAAATCACACTTTTATCTAACCAAAAGAAGTATGCTTTTCTTATATAATTTGCTCCATAGGGAAAAGAAAATCACTTTGAAAAGTAAAGAAATCTGGATTTACCAATATTTTTCTCTGATTCTTGTGTGTGAAATGTTGAAGAAGCAAAGATACTCTGTAAAGGTTCTTCTGGCCCATCAACTAAGAAAAATGTCAAACTTCCTCCTGAAAGTATTAAGACATTACCAGAGCTGTGATTAACTCTTATCTCTAAACTCACACACATACATACCCACACACAAAACAGAGGGGTATTTATTTTTAAATGACAGCATTTTTTAAAGCCAGCTATGTTTTCTGGTTGAAGTGGTGCAACTTCAATAAATCTATATCTTCTAGAACAAATGGCTGGAAAGGATGAGCATTTCCAGTCTTTCTCTGGATGTTACTGACATCAGAACAACTCTGACCTCATATATAATATTACTCTTTGGACACATTCACCAAGCATTCAACTGTATCGCAAGCTAAGTGCTTTAAAAATGTATTGTCTCATTTAACTCTCTTTTGGCTCTAAGTGCCAATAACTGACATCCTTGTCAAAGAATCTATTGTACTTAATAGTTGCATCTAGATTTTGCCCTGACATTACTTTTATCAAATCATTCATTTATTCCACTATATAAAACCAAAGAGTAGATAATTTGATGAACACTGATTAATTTAAAGAATGCTTCTATAATATCTTCCCATAACCTTTTCTCTGCTGATGTTTTGTAACATATGCTCTTTGTAAATATTGTAATTACCATGTACTGCTTTTCACTGAGAACTGTTTGGGGAAAGGAGAGGAATTTAACAGGATATATTTTTTCTGGAATTAGAAAATAAAAGATTCAAGTTTAAATCTGGCTTTATCACTTTTCTTTAAGTGTTTTGCTCCAAGAGGTTTGAAATGTCTGTCAACCTATTAATGTCCTAAGATGATATATGAGTAATCTTGAAATAAATGAAAGTAGGAGAGACCAGTCTTGAAATAAATGAAAGTGGGAGAGAATAGATGAGGAGAAGCACAAGAAAGACTCTCCATCCCACATGAAGATATCCATCTTTTCTTCTCATATACCCATCAGGGGCTTAAATTCCCCTCAGTTCAGTTCAATTGCTCAGTCGTGTCCGACTCTTTGTGACCCCATGAATTGCAGCACTCCAGGCCTCCCTGTCCATCACCAACTCCTGGAGTTCACCCAAACCCACGTCCATCGAGTCCATGATGCCACCCAGCCATCTCATCCTCGGTCGTCCCCTTCTCCTCCTGCCTCCAATCCCTCCCAGCATCAGAGTCTTTTCCAATGAGTCAGCTCTTCACATGAAGTGGCCAAAGAACTGGAGTTTCAGCTTTAGCATCATTCTTTCCAAAGAAATCCCAGGGCTGATCTCCTTTAGGATGTACTGGTTGGATCTCCTTGTTGCCAGGGTCAAGCCCTGGTGGATCCAGGGTGATTCGAAGGTGGAGATGGCATCGGCATCCTTGGAACAACTTAATTAATTACAGATAGAGAGGGATTAGGAAATTAGCATAGAAAAAGAGGCCGATAACTTGATTTACATGGAATACCAATTACCACCTACGAAGGCCGCAGACGTCTTCCCGTTCTCCTGAAGGAGAGGAGGCACTGAGCCTCCCCCCCACACACACACACCCAGGGGCTAAATAACTTGGCTTATGTGGGATACCAATAAAATTCCAAGACAAAGAATTTGCACCATCTACGTTGGGCCACCGGTGCCACTTGAATATCAGAAGGTGCCCCTCCTTGGTCTCCTTCTTGCGTGGGCTTGAAAACCAGGGCAAGTAAGTAGACATGCCGAGTACTTGCGTTCCAGATGGGAATTCAGCCAGAAAAAAGGGGAGCAGAAAAGAACATGAGGGAATCAGTCTTTCCAGAAACTGATCCGATTTCTTTATTTTGGGGCTTGCTTATATACCTTTTGTTACATATAGGGATGAATACAGAGTCATGCGGGGGTCATTAGTCCTGACCTTATCAAAATCAGGTGATTCACATAAAAAAGGTCTTAGGGGTTTTACATCATCTTCAAGCCATTTCTGCCTGCTGACATTTACAACCCTTTCTTTCTGATAAACAAAAAATTTATTTTTTCCAAGGGTGTTTTTTCTTAAACCAGGCATCACCCTCCAAATAAAGTTGCATTCCTATAGGGTGAGGGTGTAGTGAGTTACAATCAAGAAAGGAATTTATTTAACCCAAGGTTAAGATAATCTTAAAGGTTAATACTTATTTCTCCTATACGCTTAAAGGTTAATACTTATTTCTCCTATATGCTAGTTATATTCATTATAAGGACAGGGAATATGAAGATTTAGCAGAAAACATCAGCCCAACAAATGAAAATTCTTTCACCAATGTTCCTCTTAAGATCTGTTTTGTCTTAAGATAGTGATAGAGTTACATTTTCACATAGTAAGGATACAGTGATTTATAACAAAGTACAGTGATCTATTACAAAAGAGAAAGTTCATTGACTCAAAAAGCATAGCATTGCTAACCTTAAAAACTACTATATTTCCTTTTCGATATTCCAAATACATTGATTAATATATTCCCACGTGCCTAAGGATATGGTGGTCTGGCGGCAATCATTGACTCAACAGGAAGAAAAAGCCCTATGCTAATTAAGACTCTCAAAATACTCCAAAACTCTCTGTGCTGTTTATGTTGAGAGGTAGTAAACAATCATGTGTCCACAGAGAGGTTTAACCTGAGACGCCCTTGTCCCACCTAGGGCAGGGAATTAGCAGCAATTATTGACAAAACAAATGAAAAAACCCTTCACCAATATAATTCCCAACCAACCCACTATACTAATAATTTCTAACTTCCCACAAGAATTTGCCTTTAGTAAGTCCAAAACATCTCGTGCCTCTCACATCTGGGGGTTGTAAACAATCACATGCAGCTGGACAAACCTATACAGTTGGTCTAGATAACCTTCAATCAAAACACTCTTGTCACATCCAGGAATTTTTATTGCCCTGGAGCTACACGTTTACTCCTTCTCCAAGAGAAACGGTTATGGGGGAGA
>SJYC01127757.1:0-13632 GCA_006408675.1 Madoqua kirkii | reverse complement strand
TGGCAAAATAATGTCTCTGCTTTTTAACACACTGTCTAGGTGTGTGGTAGGTTTTCTTTCAAGGAGCATGTGTCTTTTAATTTCATGGCTGCAGTCACTGTCTGCAGTGATTTTGGAGCCCAAGAAAATAAAGTCTGTCACTTTTCTATGGGGATCTATTTGCCATGAAGTGATGGGACCAGATGCCATGATCTTTGCTTCCTGAATCTCCTCTTTCACATTAATCAAGAGGCTCTTTAGTTCCTCATCGCTTTCTAAGAGTGATGTCATCTGAATATCTGAGGTTATTGATATTTCTCCCAGGAATCTTGATTTCAGCTTGTGTTTCATCCAGCCCAGCATTTCATATATTGTACTCTGCATATAGGATAAATAAGCAGGATGACAATATACAACCTTGACATACTCCTTTCTCAATTTTAAACCAGTCTGTTGTTCCATGTCTGATTCTAACAATTGCTTCTTTACCTGCATACAGGTTTCTGAGGAGATAGGTAAGGTGGTCTCATACTCCCAGCTTGTTAAGAATCTTCCACAACTTGTTATGATCCACACAGTCAAAGGATTTAGCCATGGTACAATAATCCTGATAGCAGTTTTTAGTATCATATCTGTTCATAATTCTGTCAGAGTAGGAAAGGATTTTTCTGGTTACTTTTTCAAGACAGCAATGATGCTACTTTCTAGAAAGCCCTGGGGTGTTGATAGAGGGGGAAATATTATTCTAAATTGGTCTTACACTTGTGAATAGGGTAATTAGTATGCTGACTGGATTAGGCCAGGTTTATATGAACTGATGACAGTGGAAAAGGGATTAAAGTAACCCTGATTAGTTTAGAACAATCTTTCTTTCTCTTGAAACTGAAGTCAGTCCCACTCACAATATGTAGCTGATATAAAACAGTATAAACTGCATAGTAGCAATAATGTTGCAAAGACAACCATCATATCTGTTATCAATTATAGCAATGTTTTTGGTCTACAAATGAATAAGAATTAGTATTTCAGAAAAGGCGAGATCAGTGCTAAGCCATGAAAGCATTTTTGTTAAGTTGCTATTACTTTTATATGTCTAGTCATTGTAACCACCTGAAAGGCAATAGGAGATGGGGAAAAACAAAAGGAAACAAACAAACAAACAAACAAACAAAAAAAACCAGTGAAATGCAGGCGAGAAATATTCACAAGATGAGTTTGGCTAATGCATTTACTCCCAGTTTCACTGCATCTGATGAAGTATTAATGGAGTTAAGAAAATTTAAAAAAAAATCACTGTATTCATGAAGTAAATCTCTTTTCCTGTCCCATGGGTAGACATCCTAAGGTAATTATCATATTTACACTGAAACTCAGAGTCTTTCCTAATGCATCATCTTGGGCAGCCAGTATGTATTGATTGGATTTGGCATATGAGGTAAATCTATTGGCCAACCTGGATCTAAAATGCTTATCAGTTATGACCCTCTACTTTTAAAGAGTTGACTAGACCCTTAGAAGCTTCAAGGAATCAATGATTTAAGAAGCCCCACTGTGAGAAGCTCTGTAAGTAAACACACAAATTGAAGCAGCCCCAAAACAACTAAATTTTTTAGAAGGTAACATATATTTATGATATGAGACAGTCTTAAAAATATCAACTACTTTAAGTTACAACCCCTTCCTTATCTTCAAGAGTGGTTATTCTTGTCAATGATAGAAACATCTGAATGTATTCTTCTGTGTATAGCAGGGTATTTCTATTTCATTTTATTGCTTACCCAAGAACGTCATCTTTGAAAGATTTTGTTTACTAAACAAGTGGCAATTAATTCATTTAGACTTATTATTATTTCTCTATTTCAATATTGATCCAGGCTTCAACCAATGCTCTGTGATTGCCAATGAAATAAAATAGCCATATAAGTATTGAGACAATATTTGCGCTAATGGTTGTTCATTTTGCCTGTTGGCATTTATTCACTCCTTGATGTGATTTCTTATATCTCATTCTAAGAGATATTTGATATAAGGCATGGCTATTGGTGATGAGTATACTGAATTGTTGTGTTAGTTGCTCAGTCATACCTGACGCTTTGTGACCCCATGGACTGCAATCCACCAGGTTCCTCTGTCCACGAGATTTTCCAGGCAAGGATACTGGAGTGAGTTGCCATTTCCTTCTCCAAGGGATCTTCCCAACCCAGGGATCGAACCCGAGTCTCCTGCACAGCAGGCAAATTCTTTACCGACTGAGCTACAAGGGAAGCCCAGAGTATACTGAATAAAACTATAGAATTCCAGTTTTAGCAGTAGTTTATAAAGCCTAAAATTTTTCCTTGTCATTTTTGGCCAAAGGTAAAATAAAATATTCAGTTTACCAGTTAACTATACATTTTTATTAAGTGCTTGAAATATTAGTAATAATGCATTTTATAGACTTAAAGATTGAAATATTAGAGATGCATATTTAGGAACCTATAGAGATATGACATTAATTGTTATTTGTTCAACTTGTATTAACAAATTTAGTACATAAAGGAAAGAGGAGGTGTATAAGAGAAATGTGTGACATGGAATAAAGAGTTACATTGAGAAGGTGGTAAAGTGTATTAGACAACTTCAGAAGACATGGCAAATGTAAAAAATAGTGTAAGTGCATTGGGCTTCCCTCAGCTCAGTAGGTAAAGAATCTGCTAATGAAAAAAGTATTTAATTAGTGTATCTTTCATTATTAACTCAAATCATGAAAAATTTCATCTAAATACAAGAAACTTACTAGCAAAATATTCATCACAACTCCTAAGTGCCACCTAATTTATATGCCATAAATATTTATTTGATCTAAGTAACTAATTCCAAAATCAATGAAAAGGGAAGATAGAATGTGCTATTTCTTTTCACATTTTTCACCCTGTTTACTTCCTCCGCAAACATCCAGATAGAAGATTCAGATACCCTTAATGAAATGGTTCACATTTATTTTATTCATGTCCTTCAGAACACCCTAGGGACAAGCAAGCTGCCACTTTCAGATTTTCCTTATTTCGATGAGTTAATTATGAAATCAAGCTGTTTGGCTCCAAGTTGTGTTTGGAAATGTGGCCACTGTTCCTTGGGATCTTGTGTCTAAAGTTTTAAGGGTTGACATGAGATGGCTGTATTTGCTCAACTGGGAAGAGTAATCACAGACACACAGATTGTCTCAGTACTAACTTTGGGATCAAAGTGCATTAGCTTTGTATATAGCTGCTTCTACAATTACATTCAAACCACTTTACTTTCCAAATAACTTATGTAACCATTTTCAAGAAATCTAAACAGACTAATAAAAATATATTATTTGAAGAAATTTAACAAGAATGAGAATCTAAGTATATGCAGGGCATTCGGTTATTTTACAAAGGAGTCCATCAAACCCCTAAACTGAAAATATAATAAAATACCCACTATGTCAGTTGTTAACATATAGGCAGTTTTGTAGTGAATTACAATTGTTCATAAATGTAACTTATTTTCTATAATAGACTATAATAATTTTTGAAATGTAGTTTATCACTTCCACCCCATCTTTGAATGTACCATAACACCTAACCTATGGCTTCATATTAATGAGCTGTTAGAGGTTTGACTAAACAACTAGAATCTCTCTTTCTCTGAAGGTCCATTTATTAGCTGGTACACTACACCCTGCTTCAGCTACAGCAAAAAACATCATGTTTGCACTAATACAGTGGAGGTTGGGGGTCACAGTTAAGTAACAGGATTAAGAATTGCATGGAGCTTCTCTCATATAGTTGGGCCTATAGACTCGTTCATCTGTTCAAATTGATTTATCAAACTAGTTTTGCCTGTAGCCGTTTTTGCAAGTGATACTCTTAAAAGTAATATTTTCTTTAAAATTTATTTTAAGTATAGTTGATTTACAATGTGATGTTAATTTCAGATGTACAGAAAAGTGATTCAATTATATATATATGTATATGTGTGTGTATATATATATATATATGTATATATGTATATATGTATATGTATACATACATACACCGGAGAAGGCAATGGCACCCCACTCTAATTCTCTTGCCTGGAAAATCCCATGGACAGAGGAGCCTGGTAGGCTGCAGTCCATGGGGTCGCTAAGAGTCGGACATGACTGAGTGACTTCACTTTCACTTTTCACTTTCATGCATTGGAAAAGGAAATGGCAACCCACTCCAGTTTTCTTGCCTGGAGAATCCCAGGGACAGGGGAGCCTGGTGGGCCTCTGTCTGTGGGGTCACACAGACTTGGACACGACTGAAGTGACTTAGCAGCAGCAGATATTTATATATATACACATTATTGTTCGTGTTCTTTTCCATTATATTTTAGCATAGGATATTGAAAAAAGTGATCTGTTTTAAACATGGACAGAATGGAAAACATTTTTTTGTGTTTGATAAACTTAGTAGTTCTCTTCATGCATAATTAGTGTTTGTTTTTTTTAATATTTCACTTCTTGGATATTTTTAAGTTCTCTCCAATATCAACATTTTCTGAGACTTACAGTGGATGTTTTAAAAACCCCTGGTTTGGAATAATGAAACTAAGGAAAATCAAGTAGCGATGGTTCATCATATCTACTTTTATTAATAATTTTGGCTAATCTAGAGTAGAGATAACTCAGTGGAAGCAGGGTATGAAGGCAGATGGGTATCCAAGAATGACCATACTAAATATTTGGGAATATGAGACCAAGTAATAAATGCATGAACAGGAGATTGGTGAGAATCTTAGAAAGTAGAGCTATTTCATAATAGGGAAAAAAAATGTAATTTTTATGTCAGATGACTTGGGGAAATAAGAAAACCATTTTCAAACAAGGAAAGAAAGTTATTGGTTTTTGCAACAATATGGGCTTTACTGAACCTCTCTAGGTAACATTTCTTCTTTCTTTGAACTGGTAAGAATCATTTTTCATGTAGATTACCCATAGATGCACAATAAAATATGATTAATAAATTATTATCAAAAAAGTGACAGGCTGTAAATGATGTGGAAAAGTGATATCAGGATGAGAGAAAATTCCAATTATGTTAATTTAGCAGCACTCTTAATTGTGAAGAAATGCAACTATTCAGTGTTGCTCTATACTTCTCATGTTAAAGCTTCAAATGAGGAGAATAAGATTATTATTTGTTCATTATACATGTACTCTCTTTTTATCTTATAATAAGCTTACAGATGGATAGGCTTCTCATTCTTCTAGTCTTCATTCACTCTGCATTAAATACTATTTTCATTGTGCAGAGAAGAAATCTGAGTTTAATTGAGACTGAGTCACTTGGTGAAATATGCATAGACCACATGTGGTCGATTCAGATTTCTAGAGAGCATCATCATTTCGATGCTTTTTTCATAAATAGCCTCAGTGAATAAGAAAAGTATCTATATTCATAATAGTGTTCAGTATCTTATCCATAATTCATTTGAAGAATATGTTTATCTTCTCATGTATTCAGTATTTATTAAGTATGTATGCATATTTTGCTCTAATGATAATACAATGGTCAGTACGATAAGATACATGTGTGTGCATGTATATACATATGGTTGTTGTTATTACAGAATTTAAAATCTAATGGGAAATATAGACAATCAGAAAAACATTATGATATGATTTAATTAGTGATATGATAGAGGATGGGAACAAAGTTTTGATAGTGCATTAAAAGACCTTAAGCAAGAGCAGAAAGAGAACCAACATATAGATGAAGCCAGTTGACCATTTTAAGAAGCAGCAGATTTCTTATTTCCATGGAACTGGCAGAAAAGTCCCAAGAAAGTTAGGTGAAGAAGGGGGAAGCATTTACCTCCTTATTGATCAAAAATTTAAACCTAAGACTTTTCTGACTTCATCTCCCACATATTCTCAAGCTCCACTGGACTCTTTAATGTTCTTCAAAGGAAGCAGCATGTTTCTCCTTCAACGCTACCTGTGTCTAAAGGGCTTCCCAGGTTGCTAGTGGTGAAGAATCTGCCTGCCAATGAAGGAGACATGAGTTGTTGTTTCGGTCCCTGGGTCAGAAGATCCTCTGGAAGAGGGCATGGCAACTGACTCCAGTATTTTTGCCTGGAGAATCCCCATAGGCAAGGAAACCTGATGGGCTGCGAACCATGGCGTTGCAAAGAGACACTACTGAAGTGACTTAGCACACACACACTTTTGTCTAGAGGACTCTCCTTTTGAATATCCATGTGGCTCATTCCCATGCTTCCTTCAGGAGCTCAAGGTCTCCATTTAAGTATCTCTTTGTTTCTGAGACTTTTCCCAAGTACCTTATATAAAATAGCATCCTTTCTCATTCCCTGGAGGAGGAAAATGGCAACCACAGTCCAGTATTCTTGCCTGAAAAATTCTATGGACAGAGGAGCCTGGCAAGTTATAGTCCATGGGGTTACAAAGAGTCAGAAATGACTGACTGAGAATGCATGCATGCTCATCCCTGCCTTCTCATCCAGTTTTTCTTCAAAGCCCTTACTTTTTCTGACTTAAAATTCTTTCTTTCTTTTTCTCTACATCTCTAATTTAGCCTTTATTATTTTATTTGTCTTCCTTCCACTAGAATGTAGCTCCTGAAGGGCAGGGGCTAGGTTTGTTTTGCTTCCTGCTTTATCTCTGGGTCTGTTTGATCATTTTTTTTGAACAAATGACTAAAAAAGCAATTTACATACAGCACAACAGGGAAATAACTAAAACAATATGGTTGCTTTCTCTCTGTTCAAACTTCTCATCCACACAAGTAGGACAATTTCATATGAAAGGTGGGCATAAGTAAGAGGTCACTTGCTCACCAGTTTCCAATTTATCTTCTAAAGTATACAGATATATGCACCTGACATAAACACTGTCCTCCCAAGCTAAACCTCTCTACATATATCTATAGGTATCACTGTAATTTATTTTCATAACTGTAAAATTTTCCATTGCATGAATATGCTCAATCTGTCTATGCATAGCTATACTATTGATGGGCATTTGGATTGTTTCCAACAACTATTAAGAATATTTTTTGCATATGTCTTATTCTATGATTTTCTCTAGTACATATACCCAGGAATGGAGTTCAGTTCAGTTCAGTCAGTTCAGTTCAGTCGCTCAGTCGTGTCCGACACTTTGCGACCCCATGAATCAGCACGCCAGGCCTCCCTGTTCATCACCAACTCCCAGAGTTCACTCAGACTCACATCCATTGAGTCAGTGATGCCATCCTCTGTCGTCCCCTTTTCCTCCTGCCCCCAATCCCTCCCAGCATCAGAGTCTTTTCCAATGAGTCGACTCTTCACATGAGGTGGTCAAAGTACTGGAGTTTCAGTATTAGCATCATTCCTTCCAAAGAATACCCAGGACTGATCTCCTTCAGAATGGATTGGTTAGATCTCCTTGCAGTCCTGGTACATAAGTGTGTTAATATTTTAGTTTTGTTGATGATGCTAAATTACAAGTGTGTGTTAGTTGCACAGCAGTCATGTGTGACTCTTTGTGACCCTATGGACTGTAGCCCACCAGGATCCACTGTCCATGGATTCTCCAGGCAAGAAAACTGGAGTGGGTTGCCATTTACTTCTCTAGTGAATCTTCCAGACCCAAGGATTGAACTCAGGTCTCCTGCATTGCAGAGAGATGTTTTACCATCTGAGCTACTAGTGAAGCCCATTACTAGATAGTTGACTGCTGAATCCCCAAAAGACCACTAAAATACTCTTCTGATGAAGCAAAGTTTATTACACTAATTTTATAAAGGAAGGACACCACCTTGAGTGAATCTTAGTATTAACAGTATCTCAAAAAGGAGTATTCTGAGGAAAATATTTATATTAATAGAAGACTTGTTTAAATTTTTCTGGAATTAAAAGCAATATATACTTGTCCAATATATATTGGCTTGATTCAATGCTATTGATTGTCCTCAAGATTATCATATTACTAGCATCAAATATAGTAGTGACAATAGCAAATAATTGAATATCCTTGTGTGAAAGATTTCTAGTGCTAAAATTAAAGTCATCCTTTACATAATAAATTTTATAGAATTTATGCAACTCATAGATGTAATGATCAAGACTGTAACAGATATGTAGCGGAAACTGGACTCAGTCAAGCTCCAATCCCATTTATTCCTTCAAAAATTCTGACTTAGCATTTACATACATCCATGGAGAAATCCATAAGAAAATGTGTTTTCCCAGTGTTTTTCTATATCATACTATTTTTTATGCCAAAAGTCAAAAATAATTTACAGAAATCTTTATTAAAACTCATCATATGAATCTATTAAACTCAAAACATGCTAGTAGAGTTGAAGGATACAACAGTAAGTAAAAGGGAATGATTGCTCTCATACTGCTGAGAGCCTATGGGAGACAGAGATCTTAAAAACATAGGTCTAAATATACACTTGGCTGAGACTCACAGAAAGCATGGGGTATTATTACCATTAGAATGAAAGTGGGGCGGTGCAGGAGTACTGACTAGTCTAGCGTATCTGGAAATTTTTTTCTGGAAAAGTAATTTTTGAGTTTTTGACCTAAAGAATCTGGAATAATTTCC
This sequence comes from Madoqua kirkii, assembly GCA_006408675.1. Classification (NCBI taxonomy): domain Eukaryota; kingdom Metazoa; phylum Chordata; class Mammalia; order Artiodactyla; family Bovidae; genus Madoqua; species Madoqua kirkii. Next base: position 5,066 of record SJYC01127757.1, on the reverse strand, counting down.
TGGTTTAATAGAGAGAAGAAAAAGAGTGAGGCAGAAGGAAGCCAGAGAGCAGAGTAATGGTGGGAATCAGACTGAAGGATGAGGGTCAGTTGATAGATAGGACCTTGTGATGCATCATATTGCCTGTAAGAGGAAAGGAGTTCCCAAGACAGTATGAGCCACATTCTAAAACTAGCAGAATGGGGTTTTTCAAAATCAATACTCACATTCTTCAGAATAGATAATGATGGGTGGTTCTATTGATTTTCACTTGGCAGTAAGCAGCGCCAGACAGTGGAGCTGACTCCTCTGAGTAGAAATTGAATCAATGGTCTGACAGTGATTAAGTGAAGAAAATAAGAGAAGAATGTGCAAAAAGAGAATCCACTCTAATATAATTAATATATTTTAAATTTGTAGAATGTTAAATGAGAAATCTAGCTTAAAATTAATTTACATGTAATTTTAAACATAAATCGGAGAAGGCAATGGCACCCCACTCCAGTACTCTTGCCTGGAAAATCCCATGGACAGAGGAGCCTGGTAGGCTGTAGTCCATGGGGTCACTAAGAGTCGGACACGACTGAGCAACTTCACTTTCACTTTTCACTTTCATGCATTGGAGAAGGAAATGGCAACCCACTCCAGTGTTCTTGCCTGGAGAATCCCAGGGACAGCAGAGCCTGATGGGCTGTCATCTATGGGGACACCACAGAGTCGGACACGACTAAAGTGACTTAGCAGCAGCAGCAGCATAAACATAAATATACGTTAGCTATGTAATTTTTTGGTTTTGCCTTTTAAACTTTGTTTTAGTTCACTTTATTTTGTTTTTGTTCCCAATCTTTAAAATGAAGCTTATATCCCAAAGTGTCAAAATTGTATTAATGCATTTTTAAGATATTTTGAATATGTTGACATATTTAAAAGTGATTTCATTTTGAAATACTTCAGAATTAATATTTTTAAAATAACATGTTTCTAAGTACTCAAGATAATGTCATACATGACAGAACTACTAAAATTCCTTAAGTGTCATTTAATACTATTCCATAATCAAATATCCCTCGCTTTCTTCCATATATGTTCTACAAATACTTTGTCTAAACCTTGATTCAGTTTGGGACTACACACTGCAGTAGATTAAATCTCTTTATGTACAGTTGTCTCTCTCTTTTTTTTTTTTTTAAATAATACTGATATGGTGAATACCCAAATCATTAGTTTACCTTCTGGATTTGTAGTATCATTTAGCACATTCTTCTGTCCTCTGGAATCCTGTAAACTGGAAGTTAAAGCCTATTACACATTAATATTAATCATTGGCAGCTAGACTGCATCCTATATATATATATATAATGTATTCAGAGACACATCTTACTTAATTGCTATATCATCAGTAATTCCAAGAATAATCACTGATGAGAGTAATAATATTCTGATCTCTTTGTTATATAGTTATGTTTTCCCTTTTTACCAGAAAATCATATCTGTGATAATACTTTAGCACAATCAAATGTTCAATTCAATGTTATAATAGACCTGAAAGACTAGATTCACAGTAACAAAGAATTCTAAAATCTCAGTGACTTCAGTTCAGTAGCTCAGTTATGTCCGACTCTTTGGGACCTCATGAACGGCAGCACACCAGGCTTCCCAGTCCATCACCAAAACCAGGTGCTTGCTCAAACTCAACTCCAGTGAGTCGATGATGCCATCCAACCATCTCATCCTCTGTTGACCCCTTTTCCTCCTGCCTTTTGCATGATATACTCTTCATAGAAGTTAAATAAGCAGGGTGACAATATACAATTCTGACATACTCCTTTCCCAATTTGGAACCACTCTGTTGTTCCAAACAGAGTGAACCACTCTGTTGCCTTGTTCTAACTGTTGCTTCTTGACCAGCATGCAGATTTCTCAGGTGTCAGATAAGATGCTCTGGTATTTCTATCTCTTGAAGAATTTTCTAGAGTTTGTAGTGATCTACACAGTCAAAGGCATTGGCATAGTCAATAAAGCAAAGTAGATTTTTTTCTGGAATTCTCTTACTTTTTCTGTGATCAAATGGATGTTGGCAATTTGATCTCTGTTTCCTCTGCTTTTTCTAAATCCAGCTGAAATATCTGCAAGTTCACAGGTCATGTACTGTTGAAGCCTGGATTGGAGAATTTTCATCATTACTTTGCTAGCATGTGAAATGAGTGCAATTGTGCTTTAGTTTGAGCATTCCTTGACATTGCCTTCTTTCTAATTGACATGAACTAACCTTTTCCAATCCTGTGGCCACTGCTTGAGTTTTCCAGATTTGCTAGCATATTGAGTGCAGCACTTGCACAGCATCATCTTTTAGAATTTGAAATAGCTCAACTGGAATTCCATCACCTCTTCTAGCTTTGTTCATAGTGATGCTTCCTAAGGCCCACTTGACTTCACATTCCAGGATGTCTGGCTCTAGGTGAGTGGTCTCACCATAGTGGTCATCTGAGTTGTGAAGATCTTTATTGTATAGTTTTCTATGTATTCTTGCCACCTCTTCTTAATATCTTCTGCTTCTGTTAGGTCCATACCATTTCTGTCTTTTATTGTGCCCAAGGCTGCATGAAATGTTCCCTTGGTATCACTGATTTTTCTGAAGTGATCTCTAGTCTTTCTTGTCTTTTGTTTTCATCTATCTCTTTTCATTGATAACTGAGGAAAGCTTTCTCATCTCTCCTTGCTTTCTTTGGAAATCTGCATTCAAATGGGTATATCTTTCCTTTTGTCCTTTGTCTTTCATGTCTCTTCCTTTTTCAGCTACTTGTAAGGCCTCCTCAGAAAAACCATTTTGCCTTTTTGCATTTCTTTTTCTTGAGGATTGTCTTTCTTGTCTTTTGTTTTCATCTCTCTTTTCATTGATAACTGAGGAAAGCTTTCTCATCTCTCCTTGCTTTCTTTGGAAATCTGCATTCAAATGGGTATATCTTTCCTTTTGTCCTTTGTCTTTCATGTCTCTTCCTTTTTCAGCTACTTGTAAGGCCTCCTCAGAAAAACCATTTTGCCTTTTTGCATTTCTTTTTCTTGAGGATTGTCTTGATCCCTGACTCCTGTACAGTGTCATGAACCTTTGTCCATAGTTCTTCAGGCACTTTATCAGATCTAATCCCTTGAATCTACTTGTCAGTTCCACTGTATAGTCATAATGGATTTGATTTTTGGTCATCCCTGAATGGTCTAGTGAATTTCCCTACTTTCTTCAATTTAACTCTGAATTTGGCAATATGGAGTTCATGATCTGAGCCACAGTCAGCTCCTGGTCATTTTTGCTGACTGTATAGAGCTTCTCCATCTTTGGCAAAGAATATAATCAATCTGATTTCGATATTGACCATCTGGTGATGTCCATGTGTAGAATCTTCTCTTGTGTTGTTGGAAGAGGGTGTTTGCTATGACCAGTGCATTCTCTTTGAAAAACTCTGTTAGTCTTAGCCCTGCTTCATTTTGTACTCCAAGGCCAAATTTGCCTGTTACTCCACGTAGCTCTTCACCTCCTATTTTTGCATTCTAGTCCTCTATGATAAAAGGACATCTGTTTTGGGTGTTAGTTCTAGGAGGTCTTGTAGGTCTTCATAGAACTGTTCAGCTTCTTCAACATTATTGGTTGGGGCACAGACTTGGATTACTGTGGAATTGACTGGTTTGCCTTGGAAACATACAGAGATTATTCTGTCATTTTTAATATTGCCCCAAATACTGCATTCCAGACTCTTTTGTTGACTTTGAGGGCCACTCCATTCCTTCTAAGGGATTTTTGCCCCCAGCAGTAGATATAATGGTCATCTGAATTAAATTGACCCAGTCCAGTCCATTTTAGTTCACTGATACCTGAAATGTCAATATTCCTTCTTGCCATGCCTCAGTGACTTAAAATGCCCCCCTCCCAAAAAAGTGAAACGATCAGAATGCTGTAGGTCTTAAATGTTTCTACCCATATCACTATTATTCATTTATCATTGACTAGCAAATCACATGCTATAGATAGCTTCAAGGAGATAGGGAAATGCATTATTACTGTGTATCTTGACAGAAGAAAACAGAAATAGTGATAATCAGTACAAATTATATTTGCTAACATTTATCTACCTGTTTTAATAATAATTGATAATTGAGTCACTCATTTTACTAAATCTTGTAAAATGTGATTTTCTATCATTCATTTTACCTTTATTAGCTGATATTCTTTTGTAAAATCAAACTATTTGGCTATGCTGAAATACAGTTTTTGTGGAAAGGCCTGCTTCTTTTTCTCTCATTACTGATATTTATGAACTTGCCTCATATAGTAGTAATAAATGTTTTTAATTTTCTTCCCTTTAAAATTTTATATTACCAATCAATTTTCTTAGAATCAATATATCTCCATCAATTAAAGTTATTTGTACTAGAAGCTCAGATTTTCAAGATGATGATAGCAGGAGACTCTTTCAAGTTTTGGCCTAAAATCTTTTGACATGGTCTCATTTCTTTTGATAGCTTGCTTGCTCTCTTCACCAGTTTTTCCAGACTTACCTTATACTTTCCCTACCCAAGACCTAGAAAGACTGATTTCTCTAATGATTCCTCATTCTTTTTAGTGGAGAACGGACGTACAGAGCAGTACCCGACCACTAAAGTGCTCATTGCTAAAGGGGTAATATTACTTTTAGAATTTAAATGAGTAGCTCTAGAAAATATGTATTAAAAATCATATAGCCAGCTCAATTGCAACATTATCAAAGTGGATCCTGTAACACAGTAGTCACTTTAGACACAGAGAAGAAAGTAAATCTAGAATCAGTTAATTTTTGAGAAAGCTACATATTATATATAAACTGTACTGTCAAGATAGTCATAAAATATTGAATTAGAGACTGGAAAGTTGTGACATAAACATGTCTGTCTAACTTTGTTGAGACTAGTATTTCAAAAATGGAACTAGTTTTTATGGAACATATTTTGAAAAATACTAGTGTAAAGTAAGGTTTAAGGATAAGATTCTTTTCCACAATTCATTCCACACACTGGAGTTAAGATCTTCTATTATTATACATAATCTCAGATGTCTTATA
>SJYC01127753.1:0-12392 GCA_006408675.1 Madoqua kirkii | reverse complement strand
CAAAGTAATACTAAAATGAGATATCTATTGTTTTACATTGAGATAATGAAGAAATATCACATATATTTAGATTCCATTTTAAGAGAATCTTAGTTATTTTGGTTTGGTTTCTTGTTTGTTCAAAGGAGTTAATCTCTTGGAATCTTACATGAGCCTATCCTTGGAGATTTGTATCCCAATTTTACAAACCATTTTAGAGAAGACTGAAAGGTGGTGAATGTGCTAGGAATAAATAGCTAAATTATTTCACAATTACTTAGAGAATTTCTTGCTAGAAAAATTCAAATTATATAAAGTCCATCTAGTCAAGGCTATGGTTTTTCCAGTAGTCATGGATGTGAGAGTTGGACTGTGAAGAAAGCTGAGTGTTAAAGAGTCGATGCTTTTGAACTGTGGTGTTAGAAGACTCTTGAGAGTCCCTTGGACTGCAAGGAGATCCAGCCAGTCCATTCTGAAGGAGATCAGCCCTGGGATTTCTTTGTAAGGAATGATGCTAAAGCTGAAACTCCAGTACTTTGGCCACCTCATGCAAAGAGCTGACTCATTGGCAAAGACTCTGATGCTGGGAGGGATTGGGGTCAGGAAGAGAAGGGGATGACAGAGGATGAGATGGCTGGATGGCATCACTGACTTGATGGATGTGAGTCTGAGTGAACTCCGTGAGATGGTGATGGGCAGGGAGGCCTGGCATGCTGCAATTCATGGGGTCGTAAAGAGTCAGACAAGACTGAGAGACTAAACTGACTTTTTTTTTTTTTTTTTTAAAGAGAAAATTGGATCTCCAAAATTCAACCTAGTTTAAGATTTCAACGAGAATGGGGATGATTTTACTAAATTTTTTAAAATGTTTTTCTCTCATTATTTCTCTGGAATGAATCATTAAAAATATTAATGATTAGGGAGATTAAATTATTTTAGTTTATTATTGTTACAATAGTGTTACATGCAAAAATTTATTCTTAGATAATTTCTCATGAAATTGTATATTTTTTTTCCTTTCTAGTACAATGCCTAGTAATGCTAAGGTTTTAACATTTTATTAAAATGTTACTGAAAGAGATCACATTTTTCCATGTTTAGAACCCTGATATTTTAGAATTTAGACATGACATTAATTACTGAAGCTTGTGGAACAGAAATTGCTGAGGGAGGGAAATGTTGCTGAATTAGAACTTGAACATGAGTCGTGTTAAATCATTTTTAGAAATTGTTCTGGCTTCTTTATAGTGCTTGCTTGAAATGCCAGAAACATGTTTCCTTCTTAACTCCATTACAAACATTAGAAAATGAAAACACTCAGTCTTGTCTGACTCTTTGCGACCCCCTTGACTGTAGCCTGCCAGGCTCCTCTGTCCATGGGATTTTCCAGGCAACAGTACTGGACCAGGTTGCCATTTCCTTCTCCAGGGAATCTTCCCAACCCCGGTCTCCGGCATTGTAGCAAGACTCTTTACCACCTGAGACACCTGACTAAATTATAAGCACCAGATAATGAGTACAATGCATAAATACAGATTCTGCCTTTATTTTGTTTTTCTTCTGTAGAAATATCTTTCCAATAATAGGAGCCCTCCCCCCCCCCTTTATCCTGTGGGTTCTATGGAGAAAAATAATCTGTTGGTGCTTTTAAGTGAAAATCTTACTGAACAGAACTGCTTACTCTTGACACCTGAGCAAAAGAAGTAGAGTGGATTTTTTTTCTTCAAATTAAAGATACAGAAAATAATGCATAACCTCTTATTTACCTCATAATAAAATTTGAACTTCAAAAGACTGAACTAGCAATAGATGAAGGAACCAGTTAGGATTCATAAATCAGAACTTTGAACTGAAATGAGAGAGAAGGGCTTATCAACTCAATCAAAATGGCTTGTGTCCAAAAAATACTAATGTATGAATATGTCATTTTTATCCTTAAAGTGCACAAGAAATATCTGTAAGTCAAACTGTTTCTAGTTTAGGATTTATTGCCATGGTTCATGAATGAACTAGATATTATAAATCTGCTAATGGGCTTGTAATTGTAGCATTTTTTTGGGAATTTATACAAAATATAGTGTATAAAGCTATTTTGATATATATAAACTATTTTATTTACATATTATTTTCTTAAAATTCCAAGATTCAAACTTAGAGAATCATCCTCCTTAGATCTCAGTTATGTGTCAGTTTGGTACTTCAGGCCATGGTTATTTTATGAGTAAAGCTGGAATCAAGATTGCTGGGAGAAATATTAATAACCTCAGATATGTAGATGACACCACCCTTATGGCAGAAAGTGAAGAAAAACCAAAGAGCTTGATGAGAGTGAAAGAAGAGAGTGAAAAAGTTGACTTAAAGCTCAACATTCAGAAAATGAAGATCGTGGCATCTGGTTCCATCACTCCATGGCAAATAGATGGGTAAACAGTGGTTGACTTTATTTTTCTGGGCTCCAAAATCGCAGCAGATGGTGATTGCAGCTATGAAATTAAAAGACTATTACTCCTTGGAAGGAAACTTATGACCAACCTAGACTGCATATTGAAAAGCAGAGACATTACTTTGCCAACAGAGGTCCACCTAGTCAAGGCTATGGTTTCTCCCGTGGTCATGTGTGGATGTGAGAGTTGGACTATAAAGAAAGCTGAGTGCAGAATAATTGATACTTTTGAACTGCAGTGTTGGAGAAGACTCTTGAGGGTCCCTTGGACTGCAAGGAGATCCAACCAGCCATCCTAAAGGAGATCAGTCCTGGGTGTTCATTGGGAGGACTGGTGTTGAAGCTGAAATTCCAATACTTTGGCCACTTGATGTGAAGAACCAACTCATTTGAAAAGACCCTGATGCTGGGAAAGATTGAGGGCAGGAAGAAAAGGGGATGACAGAGGATGAGATGGTTGTATGGCATCACCAACTCAATGGGCATGGGTTTAGGTGGACTCTGGGAGTTGGTGATGGACAGAGAGGCCTGGCGTCCTACAGTTCATGGGGTGGCAAAGAGTTGGACACGACTGAGCAACTGAACTGAACTGAATGAGTCTTGTGAGAATACGTTTAATTTTTTATAGTGAACATGAATATCTTATATAGTTGCTTTTCTTTTGATACTTCTTTATTGTCTATTCTGTGTTCAGCTGACTCACTTCTGTCATCACCTTCTAACTCTGTTGCCCACAACAAGTATCCCTTTAACAGGCAGACTCAATTATATGTCTTCTCAGAATAAAACTTTTACATAGTTCTTTAAACAATTTATATCATCTTCATGCTACAAAACCATTATATTTTGAACTGGAAGCTTCCTTGCCTCCTGAGTAAAAGGGAAATCAGAGCATAATCTTCATAGTAGTTGGAGATGGATAACTATATAATATTCTTGGGGGGGAAAAAAAAACAACTCTCTACACTTTTCTCAGTCTTGAGGATTTATGTTATCATAAGTTTTGCTGAGGGCTTTATGTTTAACTTTTTACTCCTCTGTGTAAATTTGATAAATTCACTAAAATAAGATTAACTTAGTTTGTTTTTATCAATTACTAAGGTATTCCAAAGATGCAAATCTAACATTAGGAAGGGGTAGATTGTGAATAGTCTCCTTGTATCCGTGTTCTCCAGTCACCCAGTTCCTCTTCTTATGGAAACCAGTGTTGTAAAAATATCTTCTGAAAGATTCTTACTACAATTGACATTGAACAACATGGATTTGAACTGTGCGGGTACACTTGTACATGGATATTTTTTTCAATAGTAAATACTACTACTGCTGCTGTGGCTAAGTTGCTTCAGTCGTGTCTGACTCTGTGCGACCCCAGAGACAGCAGCCCACCAGGCTCCCCTGTCCCTGGGATTCTCCGGGCAAGAACACTGGGGTGGGGTGCCATTTCCTTCTCCAAGTAAATACTACAGTACTACATGATTCCAGCTTGGTTAAAATAAGAACACAGACCCATGGATGCAGAGCAACCTCAGGTACAAAGGAACCGTACATGTGAAGGGCTGACTACAAGTTGTACACAAACTTTGAACTGTTCAGAGGGTTGACATCTGTAATCCCAAGGATATTTAAGAGTCAATTGTATAATAATTTGAATCAATACAGAGAGGTATAAAGATTAATTAAAATAAGAACACAGACCCATGGATGCAGAGCAACCTCAGGTACAAAGGAACCGTACATGTGAAGGGCTGACTACAAGTTGTACACAAACTTTGAACTGTTCAGAGGGTTGACATCTGTAATCCCAAGGATATTTAAGAGTCAATTGTATAATAATTTGAATCAATACAGAGAGGTATAAAGATTAAAATTGTTAAAAGTTCACACAAATCCCACCTTCCCAATAACCATTCAGTTTAGTTCAGTCGCTTAGTCGTGTTTGACTCTTTGTGACCCCATGAATCGCAGCATGCCAGGCCTCCTTTTTCATTACCAACTCTCAGAGTTCACTCAGACTCATGTCCATCAAGTCCGTGATGCTATCCAGCTATCTCATTCTCCGTCAAACCTTTATCCTCCTACCTCGAATCCCTCCCAGCATCAGTCTTTTTCCAATGAGTCAACTCTTCCCATGAGGTAAAAGTACTGGAGTTTCAGCTTTAGCATTATTCCTTCCAAAGAAATCCCAGCTTGATATCCTTGACAATGGACTGGTTGGATCTCCTTGCAGTCCAAGGGACTCTCAAGAGTCTTCTCCAACACCACAGTTCAAAAGCATCAATTCTTCGGTGCTCAGCCTTCTTCACAGTCCAACTCTCATATCCATTAATGACCACAGGAAAAAACATAGCCTTGACTAGACGGACCTTAGTCGGCAAAGTAATGTCTCTGCTTTTGAATATACTATCTCGGTTGGTCATAAATTTTCTTCCAAGGAGTAAGCGTCTTCTAATTTCATGGCTGCAATCAACATCTGCAGTGATTTTGGGGCCCCCTAAAATAAAAAGTCTGACACTGTTTCCACTGTTTCCCCATCTATTTGCCATGAAGTGATGGGACCAGATGCCATGATCTTCATTTTCTGAATGTTGAGCTTTAAGCCTACTTTTTCACTCTCCTCTTTCACTTTCATCAAGAGGCTCTTTAACTCCTCTTCACTTTCTGCCATAGGGTGGTGTCATGTGCATACATGAGGTTATTGATATTTCTCCCAGAAAACTTGATTCCAGCTTGTGTTTGTTTCAGCCCAGCATTTCTTATGATGTACTCTGCATAGAAGTTAAATAAACAGGGTGACAATATACAGCCTTGAGGTACTCCTTTTCCTATTTGGAACCAGTCTGTTGTTCCATGTCCAGTTCTAACTGTTGCTTCCTGACCTGCATACAGATTTCTTAAGAAGCAGGTCAGATCGTCTGGTATTCCCATCTCTCTCAGAATTTTCCACAGTTTGTTGTGATCCACACAATCAAATGCTTTGGCACAGTCAATAAACCAGAAATAGATGTTTTTCTGAAACTCTCTTGCTTGTTCCATGATCCAGTGGATGTTAACAATTGGATCTCTGGTTCCTCTGCCTTTTCTAAAACCAGATGGAACATCAGGAACTTCATGGTTCACGTATTGCTGAAGCCTGGCTTGGAGAATTTTGAGCATTACTTTACGAGCATGTGAGATGAGTGCAATTGTGTGGTAGTTTGAGCATTCTTTGGCATTGCCTTTCTTTGGGATTGGAATGAAAACTGACCTTTTCCAGTCCTGTGGCCACTGCTGAGTTTTCCAAATTTGCTGGCATATTGAGTGCAGCACTTTCACAGCATCATCTTTCAGGGTTTGAAACCGCTCCACTGGAATTCCATCACCTCCACTAGCTTGGTTCATAGTGATGCTTTCTAAGGCCCACCTGACTTCACATTCCAAGATATCTGGCTCTAGATGAGTGATCACATCATCATGATTATCTGGGTCATGAAGATCTTTTTTGTACAGGTCTTCCATGTATTCTTGCCACCTCTTCTTAATATTTTCTGCTTCTGTTAGGTCCAGCCCATTTCTTTCTTTTATCAAGCCCATCTTTGCATGAAATGTTCCCTTGATATCTCTAATTTTCTTGAAGAGATCTCTAGTCTTTCCCACTGTGTTCTTTTCCTTTATTTCTTTGCATTGATCGATGAAGAAGGCTTTCTTGTCTCTTCTTCCTATTCTTTGGAACTCTGCATTCAGATGCTTATATCTTTCCTTTTCTCCTTTGCTTTTCACCTCTCTTCATTTCACAGCTATGTGTAAGGCCTCTCCAGACAGCCATTTTGCTTTTCTTTTCCATGGGGATGGTCTTGATCCCTGTCTCCCATACAATGTCACGAACCTCATTCCATAGTTCATCAGGCACTCTATCTATCAGATTTAGGCCCTTAAATCTATTTCTCACTTTTACTGTATAATCATAAGGGATTTGATTTAGGTCATACCTGAATGGTCTAGCGGTTTTCCCTACTTTCTTCAATTTAAGTCTGAGTTTGGTAATAAGGAGCTCATCATCTGAGCTACAGTCAGCTCCTGGTCTTGTTTTTGCTGACTGTATAGAGCTTCTCCATCTTGAGCTGCAAAGAATATAATCAATCTGATTTCAGTGTTGACCATCTGGTGATGTCCATGTGTAGAGTCTTCTCTTGTGTTGTTGGAAGCGGGTGTTTGCTATGACCAGTGCATTTTCTTGGCAAAACTCTATTAGCCTTTGCCCTGTTTCATTTTGTACTCCAAGGCCAAATTTGCCTGTTACTCCAGGTGTTTCTTGACTTCCTACTTTAGCATTCCAGTCCCCTATAATGAAAAGGACATCTTTTTTGGGTGTTAGTTCTAAAAGGTCTTGTAGGTCTTCATAGAACTAGAAGCTTCAGCTTCTTCAGCATTACTGGTGGGGGAAAATCTTGGATAACTGTGATGTTGAATGGTTTGCCTTGCAAACGAACAGAGATCATTCTGTCATTTTTGAGATTGCATTGAAGTATTGCATTTTGAACTCTTTTATTGACCATGATGGCTACTCCATTTCTTCTGAGGGATTCCTGCCCACAGTAGTAGATATAATGGTCATCTGAGTTAAATTAACCCATTCCAGTCCATTTTAGTTCACTGATTCCTAGAATGTCGACATTCACCCTTGCTATCTCTTGTTTGACCACTTCCAATTTGCCTTGATTCATGGACCTGACATTCCAGGTTCCTATGCAATACTGCTCTTTACAGCATCGGATCTTGCCTCTATCACCAGTCACATATCTTATAAATATTGCTTTAATAGTTTCTCAGTGCACATATAGAGTTGGAAGACAGAGCTGGATGAATGGAGGTGAATAGATGTATTTTAATTAATAATTATTTAATGCAATATTAAGAAACGTATTACATTTAATTTTGCTTCAGTATAATGTATATTGGGGCTTCCCTGGTGGTTCAGCTGGTAAAGAATCTGCCTGCAGTGTGAGAGACCCCAGTTCTATTCCTGTGTTGGGAAGATCTCTTAGGGAAGGGAAACACTACCCACTGCAGTATTCTGGCCTGGAGAATTCCGTGGACTGGATAGTCCTTGTTGTCACACAGAGTTGGACATGACTGAGTGACTATTACTTTCTCACTCACTCACAAAATATATTAGACTTTGAAGAAGCTCCACTATGTATGGAGAAAAACAAGATTCTGAGAAAATTTGAGATCTCGGATTCATTGTGCTCTTTTTACTACCTGCTTCAACTTAGATGACATACAGTAAATTTCTGCTTATCAGATGATGTAGATAGCATACTTACTACATGTTACTGCTGAGTCCTGAAACTTGATTGCTAATACTTATTTATTTTTTGTTATTTATATTATCAAGAATACATTTTTATTTTATAATCTTAATTTCTAACTTTTTAAATTTAAATGGTTAAGCATTGAATCCATTTAAATTAAAACTAAAAGCAATCAAGGTTAATGCTTAACACTAGTTTTATCACTACAGTTGCTTTATTTCTGAGTGTTTTTGAGTATTTTGAGTATTTTTATTTAGTTGAATATTTATTTTATAGTTTAAAATGTAGGTAATTTAAATTTAAATACATTTTTACATTACATTTTATTATATATCTATATATCACACTCAATTGCTTCTTCAATTTGTTAAATTTGGTATTGCATTGAATTTTTGTATTTTAAAATACTATACACTAACTTTCATAGAACTACAACCTGTATTTTCTAGTACAAGGAACCCACTAAATGTGTTTCAGGAATGTAGAGATATTTCCTGCTTAAAGAGCAAAAAAGTGAATTAAAATACTGCTATGTTGTAGTCATTTCTGCTTTTAAAAAATAAATTAAAAAATAATAAAATAAATAATTTGACAATATCCAATATAAAGAGCAGTTATGAACAAGAGACATCTATATATACTTTCAAAGCCTTATTGAAACTATCCTATTGGCACCAAACACCAATCTAGGTGCAGCCATAGTTAGTAGCATATGCCTGTTGGTTATAATGTGCATGGTTTGAAATATTCCACTTTGCCATTGGGCCCATTCCTCTGTCCTTAGAATGACCTTAACCTCTGTCTTTGATAATTGAAACAACTTGGGATCATTTGTGTGTCTGACTTCATGAAGCAGATGTAAGGTCACCTAGTTCCTTTATATGATTAGCTGTGAAGAAAGTGTTTTAATACTGAGTCACTCTTCCAGTTAGAGGAATATAACCCTTCAAGGAGTTAGGTAGTCATTATTGATGAAAACTTTCACATCTTCCAGATCCAATCCTCTGAAAATCCTCTCTGGACCAATCAGAATAGAAACTTCTCCATGTCTGAAAATTTAAGACCTAGTTATGTTCATTGGAAGTCTTGTCATCATGAATACTCAAGACAGGGTACTCTCCTCCCATTTGTCAAATAAGCTCACCACACCTTTGGTTTCAACAAAAACAATAGTTTTATCTTCTTTCTCCCTCAAGTTCTCTTCCATTAGTTTCCATTAAGATTTTCTTTCTTGCATGTGTCACTATATACATCCATGATCTGAAGAATATTGTGGTTTTTATTCTGGTGGACTAGTATTTATATGAATAAAATGTTTCAGGCAGTCTTCAGGAAGCAGTCTTACTTTTTTGGCCAAGTTGGATCCTACACTAGGGCTTGCCTATCAGATCCTAACAATACATAATCTTATATGGGGTAAAAGCCCATATCAGGCATTCCATATGCTTCATCAAGAAAAATGTAGGTTGTTGTCCTTAGTTTGATTTTTCTCACACACTAAATATCAGTTGGTTTTCTTGGAGTTGCAATACAGTTTTCCAGACCTCTCTCCAAATGCCCTTGTGAGGATCACCAAAGATGCAAGTAGGCTATAAGCGATAGGTTGTATAGTATTCACCAGCTGCTTGGTTACTGTTGGCTAGTTTCTGATTTGATGCACTACCAAGATGACAGTCAATGAGGATGATGGTAGGCAGTATGTAAGAAGTTTGCTTGAATCCATTTGAACTAGTCCAGTTTATATCCAACTTATTTAGACAACTGGAAACCCCTGAGTTTGAACAACAGGGGGTTCAGTAAAGTTCTGTCTTATAATTCCATCTAAGACATTTACAGAGTAGTTTGCTCCAAAGAAGTTCAGAACTGGCTTTGGGCAGTTATTGGGTTTCTCTGTTGGCTCAGATGATGAAGAATTCACCTTCCAGTGCAGGCTGCTGCTGCTGCTAAGTCACTTCAGTCGTGTCCAATGCAGAAGACTCCAGTTAAATCCCTGGATTGGGGAGATCTCCTGGGGAAGGGAATGGCAGCACACTCCAGTATTCTTGCCTGAGAAATCCCTTAGACAGAGAATACAGCCCATGGGGTCGCAAAGAGTCAGACGCAACTAAACAACGAACACTTTGACTTGGACAGTTATACCTTTAACTGCAGTTTCCTTGCTTCTGCAGTATGCTTCCACCTATTATGCTGTTTGTGGCCAAATTCATATGTTCTTGATTGTTATTATTCTCAAATTTAGGCATCTCATCAAAATTCTTGTTCTTTTTAATCAGTTTCTCTCCAGAGTTTCTATACTTATTTCCAGATAGATGCTCTCCCTCAGTTCAGTTCAGTTGCTCAGTCATTTCCGAATCTTTGTGACCCCATGAACCACAGCACACCAGGACTCCCTGTCCATCATCAATACAGAGTTCACCCAAACCCATGTCCATTGAGTAGATAACGCATTGCAACCATATCATCTTCTGTTGTCCCTTCTCCTCCCACCTTCAATCTTTCCCAGCTTCAAGGTCTTTTCAAATGAGTCAGCTTTCGCTTCAGGTGGCCAAAGTATTGGAGTTTCACTTCAACATCCATCCTGTCAATGAACACCCAGGTCTGATCTCCTTTAGGATGGACTGGTTGGATCTCCTTGCAGTTGAAAGGACTCTAGAGAGACTTATACAACACCATAGTTCAAAAGCATCAATTCTTCAGTGCTCAGCTTTCTATATAGTCCAACTATCACATCTATATGTGACTACTGGATAAACCATAGCCTTGACTAGATGGACTTTTGTTGGCAAATAATGTTTCAGCTTTTTAATATGCAGTCTAGGTTGTCATAACTTTCCTTCCAAGAAGTAAGTGTCTTTTGATATCATGGTTGCAATCAACATCTGCAATGGTTTTGGAGCCCCCCAAAATAAAGGCAACCACTGTTTCCCCATCTATTTGCCATGAAGTGATGGGACCAGATGCTATGATCTTATTTTTCTGAATGTTGAACTTAAAACAAACTTTTTCACTCTTCTTTCACTTTAATCAAGAGGCTCTTTAGTTCTTCTTCACTTTCTGCCATAAGAGTTGTGTCATCTGCATATCTAAGGTTATTGATATTTCTCTCGGCAAACTTGATTACAGCTTATGCTTCATCCAGCCCAGCATTTATCATCATGTACTTTGCATATAAGTTAATAAGCAGGGTGACAACATACAGCCTTGATGTACTCCTTTTCCTATTTGGAACCAGTCTGTTAACCATGTCCAGTTCTAACTATTGTTTCCTGACCTGCATACAGGTTTCTCAAGAGGGAGGTCAGGCGGTCTGGTATTCCCATCTCTTTCAGAATTTTCCGCAGTTTATTGTGATCCACACATTCAAAGGCTGTAGCATAGTCGATAAAGCAGATATAGATATTTTCCTGGAACTCTCTTGCTTTTTCAATGAACTAGCCAGATGTTGGCAATTGGATTTCTGATTCCTCTGCCTTTTCTAAACTAGCTTGAACATGTGGAAGTTCACGGTTCACATATTGCTGAAGCCTGGCTTGGAGAATTTTGTGCATTACTTTATGAGCATGTAAGATGAGTGCAATTGTGCAGTAGTTTGAGCATTCTAAGACATTGTCTTCCTTTGAGATTAGAAGTAAAACTGATCTTTTCCAGTCCTGTGGCCCCTGCTGAGTTTTCCAAATTTGCTGACAAATTGAGTGCAGCACTTTTACAGCATCATCTTTCAGGATTTGAAATAGCTCAACTGGAATTCTATCACCTCCACTAGCTGTTCGTAGTTATGCCTCCTAAGGCCCACTTGACTTCAAATTCCAGGATGTCTGGCCCTAGGCAAGTGTGAATGATCACATATCATGATTATCTGAGTCAGGAAAGTCAGGAAGATTTTTTATTTTCTGTACAGTTCTTCTGTGTATTCTTGCCACCTCTTCTTAGTATCTTCTACTTCTGATAAGTCCATACCATTTCTGTCCTTTATTGAGCCTATCTTTGCATGAAATGTTCCCTAGGAATCTCTAATTTTCTAGAAGAGAACCCTAGTCTTTCCCATTGTGTTGTTTTCCTCTATTTCTTTGCACTGATCACTGAGGAAGGATTTGTTATCTCTCCTTGCTATTCTTTTGAACTCTGCATTCAGATGCTTATATCTTTCCTTTTCTTCTTTGCTCTCACTTCTTTTCACAGCTATGTATAAGGCCTCCTCAGACAGGCATTTTGCCTTTTTGCATTTCTTTTTGTTGAGCATGGTCTTGATCCCTGTCTCCTGGACAATGTCATGAACCTCCATCCATAGTTCATTAGGCACTCTGTCTATCAAATCTAGTCCTTTAAATCTAACTTCCATTGTATAATCATAAGGAGTTTGATTTAGTTCATACCTGAATGGTCTAGTGGTTTTCCCTACTTTCTTTAATTTAAGCCTAAATTTGATAATAAGGAGTTCATGATCTGAGCCACAGTTAGCTCCCAGTCTTATTTTGCTTACTTTATAGAGCTTCTCCATCTTTGGTTGCAAGGAATGTAATCAATCTTATTTCGGTATTGGCCATCTGGTGATGTCCATGTGTAGAGTTTCTCTTCTGTTTTTGGAGGAGGGTGTTTGCTATGACCAGTGTGTTCTCTTGGAAAAACTCTATTAGCTTTTGCCCTGCTTCATTTTTTACTCCAAGGTCAAATGTGCCTGT
>SJYC01127748.1:0-11672 GCA_006408675.1 Madoqua kirkii | reverse complement strand
AAGTCACTTGTATGTTTATTATTAAAAACAATATTAAAAATTATAGGTACATAATTGAGTGCCTACAGGTATTTTTCTAAATATTTTGGCTTTGTGACACACATAGATCTGTTGTAACTATCAAAGTCTGTTGGGACTAAAGCAAAGTACAATGTGTAAGTGAGTAAATGTAGTAATGTTCCAATGAAACTTTACTTATGGTGGGAGTAAAATATAAATATTGCATGATTTTTTATATATTATGAAATTCTTCTTTAAAAATTTTAAGGCCATTCTTAGCTCACAGTTCATATAAAAACAGGGAGTAGATTGGATTTACCTGTGGACCATTGTTCTAGACATTTACCTTTTTCATTTCAAATTGTGTCATCCATGTCAAGGCAAAGTTTATTTGCTTCTAGTGTATTGATGACAAAACTAAGTATCAAGAACACTAAACTGACTAGAATATCACATAGCAAATAACTGACACATTTTTGCAATTTTTTGATTTTTGTGAGTCCTGGTTTATTTATGTGTAGATTAGAAAGAGAGAGAGAGATTTTTGGTGATATTGTGTGGATGAAATGAAATAATTCATTTATTCAAATACTGTTTAAAATTTTCCTAGGAGCAGAGAGTTCCCTGAAATACTAAAGTTCAGGAGATGTACAATGGAAACAGCAGATGCTGCTATGAATCTCACAATGAAGTTTATTAGATATACAGTGAATTAAAAATTGTAGTAAGTGTGCTGATTGCTTTGATAGAAAAAATATAGGCCTGAGGGAGAATATAGAACAGGTGCCTATCCTAGGTTTTAGGAAACACTTTCTAGAAAACAGTGGTGTCAAATGGAGCCATGAAATGATGTCCTAAAGTGAAAAAAAAAAAAGGGGGGGGGGGAGGTATTCAAGGCAAGTGCAAGGTTGTGGGTAAATTCCAGAGGTGAGAGAGATTTAGCCCACTAAGAAAACAAAAGAAATTCAGTATGTCTAGGAATAGAGATCAAGACATAAACAGATTCAGGAGCTATTGCTGAAGAAGTAAGAAGACATATGAAGACACGTTAATAGGTTTAGATATTATCCTAGGAAGAAAAGGAAACCCTGACAAGTTTTAAAGAATGATGAAATAGACTTGCATTTTGAAAAGGTTATCCTACTGCAATATAAAGAATGGACTGGAAAGTGATGAGAATGAGTCCAGGGAGACTGGTTAGAAAGTAGCTACAGTGGTCAGATGAATGGTAGCAGTGTCTTGAAATATATTAATGGCAGAAGAAATTAAGAGAAATGACCAAATTCAAGAAACATTGAGTAATGGATATATTTTAAAATATTTATTTTATATCTGCTTATTCTATCCACTGTTTGAGGTGCTGGGGACATAACAATAAACAAAACAGGTCAATATCTCCATCCTATTTTAAGAATGGTGGACAACATAGAGTCAAAATTTCTAGATTTTGCCTCTAACAACTGGGTAGATGGTGGGTTCCTGAGTTAAGAAAAAAATAGGAGAAACAGATTTGATGTATATTGATTAAAAACTCTGACTAAAATTCTTTATAGTTCTTCTTTACTGCATTTCTCCTTAAGGCTATTTAGGATCATAGCAAAAACTAGACATTAGGTTTATGGCTCTCTCAAACAGATTCATCAATAACCTCAGATATGCAGATGACACCACCCTGAGTGAAAAAGTTGGCTTAAAGCTCAACATTCAGAAAACTAAGATCATGGCATCTGGTCCCATCACTTTATGGGAAATAGATAGGGAAACAGTAGAAATTGGCAGACTTATTTTGGGGGCTTCAAAATCACTACAGATGGTGATTGCAGCCATGAAATTAAAAGACGCTTATTCCTTGGAAGGAAAGTTATCACCAATCTATATAGCATATTGAAAAGCAGAGACATTACTTTACCAACAAAGGTCCGTCTACTCAAGGCTATGGTTTTTCCAGTGGTCACGTATGGATGTGGGAGTTGAACTGTGAAGAAAGCTGAGTGCTGAAGAATTGATGCTTTTGAACTATGGTGTTGGAGAAGACTCTTGAGAGTCCCTTGGACTGCAAGGAGATCCAACCAGTCCATTCTGAAAGAGATCAGCCCTGGGATTTCTTTGGAAGGAATGATGCTAAAGCTGAAACTCCAGTACTTTGGCAACCTCATGCGAAGAGTTGACTCATTGGAAAAGATTCTGATGCTAGGAAGAATTGGGGGCAGGAGAAGAAGGGGACGACAGAGAATGAGATGGCTGGATGGCATCACTGACTCGATGGACATGAGTTTGAGTAAACTTTGGGAGTTGGTGATGGACAGGGAGGCCTGGCAGGCTGTGATTCTTGGGGTTGCAAAGAGTCAGACATGACTGAGTGACTGAACTGACTTAACTGATACACACATAAATTTATTATTAAAATTACTAGGCTCTGACACTGTTCAAAACCCATTTTGACTCATGAACTCATGAGCCACCCTTTGGAAGCAAAAAAGCAGTTTTTTTTCTGTTTTAACCGTATCTTTCTTCTGCTTCTTCTAGTTACGGCTATGGTTTTTCCAGTGGTCATGTATGGATGTGGGAGTTGAACTGTGAAGAAAGCTGAGTGCTGAAGAATTGATGCTTTTGAACTATGGTGTTGGAGAAGACTCTTGAGAGTCCCTTGGACTGCAAGGAGATCCAACCAGTCCATTCTGAAAGAGATCAGCCCTGGGATTTCTTTGGAAGGAATGATGCTAAAGCTGAAACTCCAGTACTTTGGCAACCTCATGCGAAGAGTTGACTCATTGGAAAAGATTCTGATGCTAGGAAGAATTGGGGGCAGGAGAAGAAGGGGACGACAGAGAATGAGATGGCTGGATGGCATCACTGACTCGATGGACATGAGTTTGAGTAAACTTTGGGAGTTGGTGATGGACAGGGAGGCCTGGCAGGCTGTGATTCTTGGGGTTGCAAAGAGTCAGACATGACTGAGTGACTGAACTGACTTAACGATACACACATAAATTTATTATTAAAATTACTAGGCTCTGACACTGTTCAAAACCCATTTTGACTCATGAACTCATGAGCCACCCTTTGGAAGCAAAAAAGCAGTTTTTTTTCTGTTTTAACCGTATCTTTCTTCTGCTTCCTTAATATCTATTTTTCTACTTTTTAACATTTTAGGGAAATATATATCACACCATCACATCTCTCCAAAATGCTAACCCAATATTAAGTATAAAATAAGCATGTGGTATATACTGTCTCATTTAACATTTAAAAATAAGAAGTATGTTCTAGTTGTGAATGACAATGTTGGAGTTTGAAGAGGTGATATAACTGTTGAAATTATCTAAGTTTTTCATAACTGAGAATTAGCATAGCTGGTGCTCAAACACAGGTCTAAGTGGTAAGACCTTTTACTGCTCACCATCCATTTGTGTACTTCCCCACATCTCACAGACCTTTTGCAGTCAGATGGAGGTAATGTGATTAGCTCTAACTAATGTACAATAAATAGATGACATTTAGATCAGTTTTGAGCCGCTCTTTCACTTCACTTGTCATGTCAATCAGCATTGTCCCAAGGGAAGATTCAAGAGTCCTAAGGACAAGTGAACATATGAGGTAGAAACCCCATTGACCAATATTATGCTAAACCACTGAGATTTGCTAGTTAATTTGTTATTGCAGCATAACCTAGTCTATGACTCTAGCTTGTGAAGTAATTAATAAAGTCTCAAAATCATTGGTCTTAATCTAAAAGCTGTACAAATTTTGATTTAATAGGAAAACAGTTCAAATGCAACTTAATATATGAGTTTATTTCTCCTACAGTCTAAAATTAGAAGTCAAACACTGGTTTCATGTTTATATATAAACTCTGAATTGGTAGATTTTCTGTAAGGTGACAATGACAAAGTTAAGATTCACAGATAAGTAATTTCACTGTTGTGATTTGGTAAAATGCTTAGTAGGATCCCAACTACAACAATTTAAAGTAAGATAGCTTTTCATGTTTTTATTTGTCCACCTAATATATCTTTCATCAGTGATTTTGAATTTGATTCATTTTAAGTATAAACATTATTTTGTTTAGAAGAATAGAATAAAATATTCCTGGCAGCTTGTGATTTTATTCATAGACTTTGGTTGCTTAAAGAAAAGTAACTCCACTTATTCTTGAAAATGTCTTCTACTGTCTTGAAATAAAAATTTCTATAATTGTATACATATGGAATTGGCTGCTAAAATATATTTAACATGATTTCATGGGTTCTAGTACAGAGTTTTTTTAAGGAAAGTTAGCATTTTAGATGAATTTATGATGTTATTTAATTATTGGTAAAGGAGTTCCAAAATCACTGCAGATGGTGATTGCAGCCATGAAATTAAAAGACGCTTACACCTTGGAAGGAAAGTTTTGACCAACCTAGATAGCATATTGAAAAGCAGAAACATTACTTTGCCAACAAAGGTCCGTCTACTCAAGGCTATGGTGTTTCCAGTGGTCATGTATGGATGTGAGAGTTGGACTGTGAAGGAGGCTGAGTGCCAAAGAATTGATGCTTTTGAACTGTGATGTTGGAGAAGACTCTTGAGAGTCCCTTGGACTGCAAGGAGATCCAACCAGTCCATTCTGAAGAAGATCAGCCCTGGGATTTCTTTAGAGGGAATGATGCTGAAGCTGAAACTCCAGTACTTTGGCAAACTCATGAGAAGAGTTAACTCATTGGAAAAGACTTTGATGCTGGGAGGGCTTGGGGGCAGGAGGAGAAGGGGACGACAGAGGATGAGATGACTGGACGGCATCACTGACTCAATGGATGTGAATCTGGGTGTACTCCGGGAGTTGGTGATAGACAGGGAGGCCTGGCGTGCTGCAATTCATGGGGTCACAAGGAGTCGGACACGACTGAGTGACTGAACTGAAAAGAGTTCCTAAACAACTTTGACATTCTGTTCAAATCAGGCTTTTAAAACAATCAGTATTGTCTCTTGTGCCAATTATCTTTTCTATTAAAAGTAGTTATAAATATTTAAGAATGATCAGATTTACTCCAATATTCTTTACATTATGTTAATAGTAACAGTGCCTTAAGTGTTTATAAATCCTTTCCTTGGCATTAGATAAGTTACTCTCACATCATCCTGCATGAAGTTAAAAGTGAAACAAATACCCCAAAACAAGGCCTGGAGAATTAATTTTAAGGACACATGGGTAATGACAGAACCACATAGAATCCATTTTTGCTGACTGACACCCCAGTGTTTGTTCTATTTTGCTTTGTTGAATCACATATGATTCCCTTTAGGTGATGTTCAAAATGCTTAATATAATAGTAATATCTTCAAAACCTCACATTTTTCCTTGATTTATCTCTAATTGTTACCTATATAAATGGTACTATTTTTTTTTTTTTGCATAGACGTTTCAAAATAATCTTATAATGATTTTGTATGTTTTCCCTTTGCAAATGGTGGTAAGTGATCAAAGAACATTGGGGTCAAAAATTTCATTACCATATGTAAAATAGATGACCAATTGCAAGTTCGGTAGATGAAGCAGGGCACTCAAAGCTAGTGCTCTGGGACAACCCAGAGGGATGGGTTGGGGAAGGAGGTGGGAGGGGCATTCAAGATGGGAGGACACATGTAGACCCGTGGCTAACTCATGTCACTTATGGTAAAAGCTGCCACAATATTGTAAAATAATTAGCCTCCAATTAAAATAAATTAAGTTAAAAAAATTTCAACATTGACTATACAATGGTACTGAGATATTTGGAGATATAGACATGACTAGTTTTACAAATCCTTTATTCATTAAATGAATGTTCCTTTATCATTTACTGTAAAGAGTAAACTGTAGAAGGTACTGGGTATAGGGTGGACAGTTCCCTTTAAAGAAGTGATATATATTTCTAACACCATAAACAAAAATAAAGCCAAATGGATTGAAGATCTAAATGTAAGACCAGAAACTATAAAACTCCTAGAGGAAAACAATAGGCACAACACTCTTTGACGTAAATCACAGCAAGATCCTCTATGACCCACATCCCTGAGAATTAAAAGCAAAAATAAACAAATGGGACCTTATTAAACTTAAAAACCTTTTGCACAATGAAGGAAGCTATAAGCCAGGTGAAAAGACAGCCTCCAGAATGGGAGAAAATAATAGCAAACAAAGTAACTGATGAAGAGTTAATTTCAAAATATACAAGCAGCTTATGTAGTTCAATACCAGAAAAAGAAATGTCCCAATCAAAAAATGGGCCAAAGAACTAAACAGATATTCTCCAAAGAAGACATACAGATGGCTAATAAAGATATGTAAAGATGCTCAACATCACTTATTATCAGAGAAATGCAAATCAAAACCACAATGAGGTACCATATCACTGGTCAGAATAGTGAAAGAAAATTTGTCAGACATGATTTTTTTAATCTTAAGAAATGCAATTATTTTCTAATTTCAAGTTAGACAAAATATTGAGACAGAAAACCTGAAAGTAAAGAGAGCTTTAAAATAAAAATGATATATCAGACAAATATTAAACAAAGAAAATTTATGTAGGATTATCAGCACAAGATCAAATAGAATTTACAGCTCAAATGTAGAGGTTTATATAATGAGGATTATCTCATAAAGAGAAAAAGAAATAATTATTTGGAAAGATACAGTATTCCAAATATGTTAGTGAAAGGTTCTTGCTGCACCATGAAAGACGTGGAGGTTCTTGGCCTCCGGAGGAGATGAACTCAATCCGGGGCCAATGATGAGGCTTGATCGTTCAGAGCTTTTGTGTAATAAAGTTTTATTAAAGTATAAAAGAGATAGAAGTTTCTGACATAGACATCAAAAGGGGGCAGTTTTTAGTCAGATGTTATATAGGTACTTGCAGTTTGCTAATTAGAGAAAGGAAATGTCTCAAAACTCAGAGAATGGCACCAGGCCCCACACCTACAACATGCATTTTGAGAAAACATTGGCACAAGGTGAGTGTTGAGGGCCATAAAACGATTGACATGAATCATGAAGAAAGGCAGATTTCCAAGCAAATACAAGTCTCATTAACATAGCTTAAGAGAACATTTGCATGAGTGAAACATATTGGTTTGTCAAGTGGATTCTGAGTTTTAGGCAGAACTGACTTGAAGACAGAGTCTAAGGTAAATACATAGTTCTTTAACTTGGGGTAAGAAAAATGCATGGGTTAGCTCAAGGTTTGAGAAAAGTTAAGTTTTGGTGGAGCCAGGTGTCGTCATGGCAACACAGAATTTTAAAAGAAACCTCTTTTTAAATTTGTATGGAGAAGGGGAAAAAATCTTTAACACTTGTAGTTTGTTTCCTCCTGCCACTTAAGAGAGAGAGAAAAAAAAAAGTCTGACACTGCAGCCTATTTCCTCCCTTTGGAGACCCCTGTCCTTTCTGTCTGTTACCCTCTCATTAGTACCAATCATTAGTATATACACTAAATAAAAATTATCAGACTGTTAGATGGAATCAATACATCCACAACCACAATGCAGTATTTTTAACATACTTTTTGTAGAAACTGAGAGATTGGAGATTATTTAAGGATATAGAGAAACTGAGGGTAAATTGGTATAGGACAAAAATTAGCATGGGAGTTGGGGTGACTAGATAGAGTAGATGAGAGATGCTGGTGCTCTAGAAAGGATTGTCAAACATTTACTTCTAGAGAAATTAGAGAATAATGGGTTAGGGAAATAATTTTTAATGCATTAGAATAGATGTGCTATGATAATGCAATGGACAAATTTAATAGCCCACTATCATCGTATATTTCTTGTGTATATGGTTTGCTTACCAAGGTTGCCAGTCTTCCTCCATATTTTCATCACACACACACACACAAATATACACACATGATTTAGATGCTACTTCTAGCATTTTGTTATGTAAAAAGCAACGTACTGAGAGTTTGAAGATCTTAATCCCAGTTCTAGTTTTGCCTCTAAACAGCTGTGTGATATTAAGCAAATCATTTCAATCTTCCACCTCTGTTTCCTTATCTGCAAATTGAGATGTTAAGATCAAACAGTTAAGATTTCTTTCACCACTCACTGTTCTGTAAGTTTATGAAAAATATTTGATTGGGGGATGGGTTGAGTTTTGGGGGATGAATTTTATTACTTATAAATATGTATTTAAACTATATATTTCACAAAGTATGTTGCCTAGCAATTAATATTTTCCATCACAAAATTCAGGCAAATAGAGCAATTTTATTTATTACATGAATGCCAGAATACAGATCTGAAAAAATAAACTCTCAGGACCTCTTGATCTAACTAAATAAAAGAGATCATTCACTACAGCCTGACCCAATTTATGTCCCCAGTCTTCTAAATAAGTTGAATGGAAGGGCAATTGATTCTGTTGTCTTCTTTAAAAATTATACAGTTTTAGCAATTTAATCATACATGAAATGAAAAATAAATAGGCACATTACCTATTGCCTCTTTTAATGCCATTTCCCACTAGATAAATGACATTTTTAAATGAAGACACCTATATTTCTGTTAGTCAATGCATCTTTCCTATTCAAAATTAACTGAATGATATAATAAGCTTTTCAGAACTGCTTTTATTGCTTTGTTCTTATGTTTGCTAAATGTCTTCTTATGTTTCCTCTTATTTATGTATGAAAGTGAAAGTCACACAGTCGTGTCTGGCTCTTTGCAACCCCATGGACTATATAATCCATGGAATTCTCCAGTCTAGAATACTGGATTGGGTAGCCTTTCCCTTCTCCAGGGGATCTTCCCAACCCAGGAATCAAACCCAGGTCCCCCACATCGCAGGTAGATCCTTTACCAGCTGCACCACAAGGGAAGCCCTATTTATGTATGTACTTTTTAATGAACCAATTATGGTGTCTCATTCATATTTCAAGATTTTTCTATATAGAAGTTTGGTAACATTATAGACTGGAGAAGGAAATGGCAACCCACTCCAGTATTCTTGCCTGGAGAATCCCATGGACGGAGGAGCCTGGCAGGCTACAGTCCACAGGGTCGCAAAGAATTGGACACGACTGGCGACTTCACTTCACTTCACTTCAACATTATAGACATATATATATATACAGTGTGTGTGTGTGTGAGTTGCTTAGTCGTGTCCAACTCTTTGTGACCTCAAACAGCCTGTGAGGCTACTCTGTCTATGGAATTCTCCAGGCAAGAATACTGTACTGGGTTGCCATTCCCTTCTCCAGGGATCTTCTTGATCAAAGGATTGAACTCAGGTCTTCTGCATTATAGGCAAATTCTTTATAGTCTGAGCAATCAGGGACGTTTATACATATATGTGTGTGTGTGTGTGTGTATTAATAAATCTAATCAAGTCATGCAAACATCCTTTATTGAATTTTACTTTATATAGTTCTAGTTCTCAAAGTTTGATCTCTGAACCACCTTCATCAGAACCAGCAAAGGAGCTTATTTTATAATGATGATTCTAGCATCTTTCTGCAGATCAACTGAGTTAGAATCTTGTGTGAGTAGAGGAACAGTGGAACATGGTGGCGAATTTGCAGTTTAAAAAGTTTAATGGGTAATTCTTATGCAGATAAACCAGACACCAAGATACTCTGGTTTGCAATACAAAGTCTGAATGCTTTTCTGTAACCCACCAGGCTCTTCACAGCTTTGCTTCAATCTACATTTTTACCATCATTGCTTAATGAAACCTGGCAGGTTTGCTGATAAAATTAAGTGAAACCATATATTCATGGTATTAATGAAAGGTCTGGCACACAGACTTTCAATTAAGACTCCTTTCATCTACACTCCTTTGAAACTTAGAAAACCCATTATTTTACCATATCATCTCTTTAGTTTCTTCACAAAAAGTGAAAAGAAATATTATTCAGTGATGGGTAGTATAATGTTCTATTTTCTCTGAGGAACTAAAAACACAAAGATAGTCAAAGTTTAGAGAGCAAAGAAGAAGGGCTGCTGAGGCCTGGGGGAAGCATGCCTCCTCCTGCATCTCAGTCAGCAAATAGTGACAGGCTTCACTGAACCCCGGCCTTCACACAGATTCTCCTTGTGGAAGAGACTTCTCAATTTGCTACCAAAGAAAGACCCCTTCAAGGGCCTGAAAGTGGGCTCTTGTCTAACACTGCTGCTGCTGCTGCTGCTAACATTAGGAAATGAAATTTTCTGAGAAGACCTTTACTTTACTAATAAAGTAAAGGACTTTATTGGAAAGTGATGTTCAAGCAGAGAGCAGCAAGTTAACAAGAACTGCTCTGCCTTGTGGCTCATAGTCTCAGGTTTTTTGGAGATAGGATTGGTTTCTGGGTTGTCTCTATCCAATCATCTTATCATGCCCATATTTTTGGTCCAGCTCAGGGCCCTTCCTGATGACATATGCATCTCTCAGTCAAGATGGTTCCATAGTGTTTATGAAATGGAAGCCAAGATATTAGTAAAACAAAAGGGCATACAAAGTGATGTGACTAAAAGGTCAAATGAGTAAAGCAGTGACCAAAAAAAAAAAAGGATGTTACAGAACTGCTCTGCCTTGTGGCTCACAGTCTCAGGTGTTTTGAGATAGGATTGTTTTCTGGGTTGTCTCTATCCAATCATCTATCCTTACATCCCAGAGTAAGGATTTCTGGGAGGTTAGCAGGACATATATTATAGGCTGGCACCTCCTTCCGCTTTTTGATCTTTCCAAGTTCTTCTGGTTGGTTTCGGCAGCAGTGGGTCAGTTCTGTGTTCCTTACTAGCACCTCCTGTTGTGAGACAGCTTCTGCAAGTGGTCATTTTCATGCCTGGCCAGGACAAAGGGTTTCAGTCCATGGTTCCCTAATAAGTTCATAGTATCCATGGGAGTGCACTGCCCGTGAAACATGGAGTTTGTTGTGGCAAACATAGTGGTTGGTTAAAATCCACTTCAGGTTCTACAAAATAGTCACATTAAGCCCTTTAGACAGCCCCAATTTTTGTTATTAGATTGAATCCCTCAACACTCTCACTACACCTCAATAATGAATCATGATTTAAAATTCAAGAGAATATTGTGGTTGAATTTTAGAGAGTAAGGTCCTACAGACACAAGGAAACTGAGACCAATAGAGATGCAAGGATTAACTCTATACATTCTAAATTAAAGGCCTTTGTGTTTTTAACAACATACATTCCAATACTAATTTTAGGTGATAGTGGCAACATGGAAACACAAATTGCCAGCTATCTGGTGAAATGAAGAAGTGAAAGCATCCCTATTTTTACCATTCCATATCAGGCATTAGAATGGTAGCAGCATTTTTTTCCAGGTTAATTACTCATTAATCATATAATGTTGATTAAAAAAAAAAAGGTTTTTTTTAAACTTATCAAGACATCTCAGTATAAATGTAATAACTTTCTCCCTTATAAAAAAATTCATTGACAAGGACAGAGATCTCTTAAAATCTTCTTCTCAGATTTTATTTTCCTTTTCTACTTTAAAATTAAGAATCCTTCTTCCCTGGAAGCAGACTTAGTATTTGGAATCAGGACTTGCATTTGCCTTTCATTTTACTGAGAAGTGCTGCCTTCAAATTTCCATACCTCTCTAAATTGT
This sequence comes from Madoqua kirkii, assembly GCA_006408675.1. Taxonomy (NCBI): domain Eukaryota; kingdom Metazoa; phylum Chordata; class Mammalia; order Artiodactyla; family Bovidae; genus Madoqua; species Madoqua kirkii. Next base: position 94 of record SJYC01127748.1, on the reverse strand, counting down.
CTGCTTTCCTTAAGGCCCAACAGAAGTGGAATCTTCAGGAAATGTTCTTGGGCTATTGTTGTCCGTAATGTCTTTTTTTTTTTTTTTTTTTTTT
>SJYC01127747.1:0-25401 GCA_006408675.1 Madoqua kirkii | reverse complement strand
CCGTAATTTTTTTTTTTTTTTTTTTTTTTTGATCACTGCTTTACTCTTTTGACCTTTTAGTCACATCACTTTGTATGCCCTTTATGTTTTACTAATATCTTGGCTTCCAATTCATAACCACCTTAACTATAAGAACTGCTTTACATTGTTAGCATTTAACCCAAGGCTCTTGAATTCTAGATGCTTTATATAAGCACTTCTTCAAAATAAATAGTTCTAAGATGAAGTGTTCTAGAATTAATTATAAAATTAAAGATCATATGGATCCTCGGTGGCTTCAGTCTGCAATGGCTTGAAGTAGGACTTGGGTTCTCAGCCAGAGATTGAGGCCATGTCATGGTAGGGAGAGCACCAAATCCTAGCCACCAAACCAGTGGTCAGTGACAAGGCTTTTTGGCTTTGCAGAAAAGAATTCCCACAGTGATGGAAAGGGATGAAACAAGTATTTATTAGGAGGAGAAAAGAGCACAGAACATGTGGACACAGGCAGACTCAGATCGAGAGAGGTGCTGAGTCACACACTCGTGGCAGTTTGAATTAATTTTAAGGGCCAATTTCTTTCAGGATTCCTTTGGCCAGTTGTTTTGGTTTAACTTGTTCATAGTCCATATTTGTTATATCTCACGGTCCTCCCCTTTGTGTGAATGCATCTCTTAGCCAAGATGGATTCTATCAAAGAGGCCTATGGGTAGAGCACCTCTAAACATCACTCCCCTTTGACCTCCAAGGAGCCTTTCTGTGCATATGTGGTTAAGCAGGTCTCATGACTTTGAAAAGAAATATGTGATCTGGGCAGGGCCCAGCTTTTTCTCTTAATTGTCCTATTATTCTCATCTTGGAGTCTTAGTCCACAGGGAATGAATCTCCAATTGCTTTACCCTGGGAGGTGGGACATCTACCTCCTGCCTCAATATCACCTGTTAAAAATAATATTAAAAAATTATTGAAATGTTCTGTTGTTCTGGGATGGAAAAAAACATCTAGACAACATGTCTAGAGGATATCCTGGGATGTTTGAGAATCATGGAGTATAAAAGCCCTATTATCACTGAGCAACATGTAAAGAAAAAAAAATATCATGTATATTCTAGAGCTGGACTATGTGTTCTCTTTGTGCAAGCTCATATTTACATATATTTATATTTGGATTCAACTGAATAATAACATCTAGGTCAGAGAAAGTTGGTATAAGAAACTTGTCATACATATAATCTCAAATCAAAGGATTTAAATATGTCCTGTTTCTTTCACTATTTTTATAAAGTCAAGTCTCACTTGGTAGTTTGTAGTCTACATTTATAGCCAGAAAATAAACTGCATTAATAATATATTTGCATATAGTAAGGGTCACATATAAATATTTTGGCCATCATTTAAAGCATCTCTAAGTAGCAATAGCAAGTTCAAAAGAACGAAAAGTGAAGTTGTGTCCAACTCTTTGTGACCCTATGGGCTGTAGCCTGCCAGGTTCCTCTATCCATGGTTTTCCAGGCAAGAATGCTGGAGTTGTTTGCCATTTCCTTCTCCAGGGGATCTTCCCAAGCCAGGGATCGAACCTGGGTCTCCAGCACTGCAGGTAGACTCTTTACCGTGTGAGCCACCAGGAAAAGTTCAAAAGAATAGTTTATTTTTTTCATTCTCATATCTCTATGGTTGTCTATTGCCCTTATTGATGCTATATTAAGGAAATATGATGTCATTATATTCCTATGTTAGTATTTTTGTAAAAAAAAGTAGAACAATGTTTCTAAAATATTATTACAAAAATAAAATTTTACTCCATGTCCAAATCTAGAGTAGAGTAGAAGTTTATTTTTTGTTGGGTTTTTAATCAGGACATATAGGAGCAAATAATTTATTAATAATGCATGTCAAAATGATAATGTTAATCTAGTAACTAAATAATTGATTTTATATGAAATTGAGTCCATTTCACCGAAATATACTTTCTTTAATGATTGGGTATTATGAAGAAATACTGTCTTTATCCTTTACTGGAAGCACTGTTTTATTAAATTCTTAAAGTGAAAACTAAAACCACATTGTTTTACATGTGCATATTTCCAGCATTATGCTCTGAAAATTCAATCTCTAAAAATAAGCTATAGGTAGAAAAACCTTGGTCTCCATCTTATTTTATTATGGATATTTGATGTATGTTTCTTTTGCATTATTACAAACTCTGCTAAATCAATTCTCTAATCTTTCTTTCCATGATTAATTACTTCAGATAATATGCAAAGTTCATGATTTAATAAACATAAAATTACACTTTTAAAAATAAACAACTCCTACCCTGTTTGCCACACCAGAGCTGTTGGTAGTATCTACAGCAGAACTTGATTTCTGTGGTGTTAGAGATAAGAGGAGAGATGAGAGAGGGTAGCTAGCTCTGCCTACTGAAAGACATGAACTTTTCTTTCAAAGAAAATTTCATGAAATGTATGTAAGGTAAATAATAAAAGATATTTTTAACTTTTAAATTTTATTATTATGATGAAAATTTGTAAAATTCAACTAAGCAACTCTGTGTAAATTGATGTTTGCTCCAAATCTGCTTCTGATTTTCCCTATAGGATATACAGTCCAGCACAGTGCCTTTTTCAGAGAAGGAATTTTCTCCAGGAAGCATTTCCTGATTCCCTCAGATGCATCAGTTCAATTTAGTTCAGTTCAGTTCAGTTGCTCAGTCGTGTCTGACTCTTTGTGAGCCCATGAATCGCAGCACGCCAGGCCTCCCTGTTCATCACCATCTCCCGGAGTTCAGACTCATGTCCATCGAGTCCGTGATGCCATCCAGCCATCTCATCCTCTGTCATCCCCTTCTCCTCCTGCCCCCAATCCCTCCGAGCATCCGAGTCTTTTCCAATGAGTCAACTCTTAGCCCGAGGTGGCCAAAGTACTGGACTTTCAGCTTTAGCATCATTCCTTCCAAAGAACACCCAGGGTTGATCTCCTTCAGAATGGACTGGTTGGATCTCAGATGCATCAGCATCCCTAAATATTTTTTCATAGCATCACATAACATTTTACTATTAAATAATATAGTCAATATCTATTTCCTTTCATCAGAAAAGCCTGAAAATCTCCAGCAACTAGCACTGCTGCTGCTGCTGCTAAGTTGCCTCAGTCATGTCCGACTCTGTGCAACCCCAGAGAGGGCAGCCCACCAGGCTCCCCCGTCCCTGGGATTCTCCAGGCAAGAACACTAGAATGGGTTGCCGTTTCCTTTTTCAATGCATGCAAGTGAAAAGTGAAAGTGAAGTCGCTCAGTTGTGTCTGACTCCTAGCAACCCCATGGGGTGAAGCCTACCAGGCTCCTCCATCCATGGGATTTGCCAGGCAAGAGTGCTGGAGTCAGTTGCCATTGCATTCTCTGAGCAGCTAACACGGTCTCTGACATGTTAGCAATGCCCAGTATATATTGATTTTAATACTATAAATGTCCTCAAGCTGTATAAATATGGGTGGATGTGTGATTACTTGATAGCCGTTTGGTAAGGTTTCATGTTAGCTTTGGGCTTCTGAGGTGACGCTAGTGGTAAAGAACCCACCTGCCAGTACAGGAGATAAAAGAGACATGGATTTGATCCTTCAGTTGGAAGATCCCTAGAGGAGGGCGGGGCAACATAATCCAATATTCTTGCCTGGAGAATCCCAAGGACACCAAGAATCCCTAGGGTCACAAAATGTTGAACAAGACTGAAGTGACTTAGCACGTACACACACATTAATTTTAAACTAACTTTGTTCTAAGAACCTCGTTCAAAGATATCAATGTTGGAGTAATAATAATTTACAGTCTCCTTAGACAAATACCAGTTGTTATGTGTACAACCTGATCCTCCATGTCTATTACCTGTACTCTTCTAGTTGCTTTGATACTTACCTAATCAATGCTATTTATTCTAAGAAAGATGAGAAAATAATTTGCTAAGAACAGCTTAGGTTTTCTTTTTTCATTTAATTAATCTCTGCATCCGTTTATCTAGGTTCAGGAAAGCCTGAGAATTGACAAGTATCAAAAGTTATAATCCCTGATAGAACTACTTGTGGTCTTGACTTTAAGTGTGCCTGAAGGGTGTGATCAGTCCTTGATGATTTCTTAGAATCACATATTCAGGTTTGGTAAATGTTGGCTTAGTGGCCACCAGCATTCCTGATTTGTTAATTTGTTGAATATCTCCAAGTTTAGAGGGATTGGAAAGAAATTTTAAAAAATGTAATTTAATGGAATAGTCCACAATCTGCAGCCAGAATGTTTGGCCTCAAATCTCAGAATTTCCACCCAGGTGGCCTTAGGAAAGTTATTTAATTGAGCAGTGTCTCTGTTTTCTCATCTGTAAAATAGAATAAGGCTATTGTGAGAATTAAATTAATTCATGTAAATATTTAGAATAATGCTTGACACATAGCAATAACTCATGAATGTTACCTGCTATTATTATTATTAATATTGTGCTAAAGTTAGTTATTAGTGAATATAACAAAGAAAATTAAATTATAATTTGTCAGTCAGCACATATAGTTCTCTTCAAATTTCTACCAAGCATCAGTTCAGTTCAGTCGCTCAGTCATGTCTGACTCTTTGTGACCCCATATAAAATAAAAGTTGGTATCTTAAAGTGTTTTTCTTCAATGATTTAAGACATATCAACATACAGTGGTCCTCTCTAAGAGCAACATGACTAACATAAAATACAACTGGATTATAGAATGAAAACATGACCAAATGCACTGAAAGTAATCATTAAAAATGCCAGCATCTTGGTTGTTTCCAATATAACCTATAAATGTGTTTTCTCTGCTACAGTTTAATAAGAAATGGTTGATAACAATCACTGAAAGAGTACAGATAACTTACCATTGTCAAAAATTATATCAGATACTTTTGTGGTCTGGGAATAGGAAGCAAGCATTCTATTTTAGCACTAGATTTCTGTTTCTTTGCCTAGCAATTCAGACAGTTAAATATTTAACATCTCTGTGAAGCTACCCTCATCCAATGACTGATGAGAGCTGAGGAATCAATACCCAGCTCCTTTACTCTTTTTTAAAACTATTTATTTTTATTTTACTTTATATATTTGGCTGTGCCATGTGTATGCAGGATCTTTAGTTTCCCAACCAGTGATAAAACCAGTGCCCCCTGCATTAGGAGTGCAGAGTTTTAGCCACTAGGTCCCCAGGAAAGTACTTCCCTGGCTCTTAATTTTTAAAAGAAATTATGAGGAATCTATTTTAGACTGGCTCTCAGGTTTACTCCAACAAAGTTAAGCTCTGGTCAACCAAAATGGTAGGTGACTTGACCAAACAGCTTCTGTTGACCATCTTCTCCTTCTTGTATCCCCCCACTCAGTTACCTTCACCTCTCACTGAACTACTTGCACTCAAATCTGTGTCAGGCCTTCTGGGAGAAGGCAAAGAAAGGTTCATATTAACTTGCATGGTCAGAATTTAGACTGAGAACACAGAGGAGATAGGCTTCCATCAGGAGCAGAGGTTAGAAAAGAGGGTAGAATTCGGGAGTTTGTATTCCAAGCCAAGTAGTTTCTTGCCAGAAGAGGTGACTTTCTTGGTTCTTTAATATCCTGGCATTTATAAGTGGTTAGTGTGTGCTTGTAAATACACACACACACACACACACACACACTTATCAATTTAAGAAACAAAATAAGGACCAATATCATTAATCATCAAATTAAAATGCTGTGGATACATGCTACATTTATTGCTCCTTTCTTTAGTCCATATTCCATCAGTTTGCCATCGTATCCAAGGGATCCAGAGAGCTCTTGACTTGTCTGTCAGTTGTAGCAACCCTGCAGTGAAGATATGTATTAGTTCCAAACCTTATGTTCCTGAATTCTTGCTGAGCCCTTGGCAACTGTAAGAGACATGCTAGTGACTGAAAAAGTATTTTCTCAGGGTGCTGGAGAGAAAAGAACTCTTTCTCTGTAGTATCCAGAGCCATGAGTGTTCCACTCGCAGTGGTGCTGGGTTCCCAAGTCTACCACTGTTTGCTAGCTTAGGTCTTTAGACTCACAAGCATGACCTCTGTACTAGGTCCACAGGCCGGAAATGGTCAGCCACCACAAGTTCCTAACTAAAAAAAACCCACAAAGTTTAGGACCCATATATCCCGTATATTTTCTTTGATTAAAATTGTCCTCCTTAAGATGGATTTTCCTCTCTGTAACTTTTGGAATTCACTGATTTTTTAAAACCTTTGCTATCAGTTAACTTCATTTGAGACTACCTTAGCCCATCAGAACCAGCCTAATATCTCTGAAATCTTAAGGGAAAGGTAGAATCTTGAATCATTTCTTTCCTGGAAGCTTAGAGATTTTATAACAATATTCCCATCCCTTTCTTCCCCATACGATTGAGCTTCACAGATATATGTGCAAAACAATGGAAACAAGGTCTTCAGCAAGGCCTCCCAAACATCTCAACAAAACTCTACAGAAAGAAGCCCTCAAGATAATTTAGGAGGTTGAGATTAACATATACACACTACTATATATAAACTAGAAATCAACCAGGATCTATTAAACAACACAGGGAACTCGATTCAATCTTCTATATTCATCTTATGGGAAAGGACCTACAAAAGAAGGGATATATGTGTATATAAAACTGAACCACTTTGGTGTACACCTGAAACTAACATAATATTGTAAATCAATTATATCCCATTATAAAACCAAATTAAATTTAGAAAAAAAGAAAGGAACTCTGAAGTCATCTGTTGGCAATGACAGGAAGTTTCTTCCGTGGTGATTAGGTATCTAGTTACATAAGCAACCTTTAGAGGGCAAACCCTTTTAGGTCTGAGGGGGCAGTTGTAGCATCTAAGTTTTGCTCACTGGTTTCTGTGATGTGTGGGTTTGATCTAAAGTGATACTTTTTTGGAGGATATATAAGTCCTTGATTTTTCTAAGAAAGTTTTATTTTCAAGTAATTTTTTTCCATAAATAGACTTACCAGATTATAGGTTTTTAGTTGAGTGTTGGATAATATCAATTTTCCCAAAGCTAAAGAGGAGCAGTAGAAAGGAAGTGGCACAGACAAGCCTGTATTTTGGGAATCACATGAGAAATATATTTTGAATAAGTGTGTATTTCTGGCATAATGCAGAGAATGCTTTTAGATTTTTAGATCAACTAGAGAGTTTGTGGAGCATTCCAGATGAGAGTTTTAATACTGAACTTTAGTAATATTATAGGTATAGAGATTTTGTGTATTAATATTGTATAGTCCTGTCAGGTTGATTTATTTATCTTCCTCTGTTCTTTTCTTATCACAATACAAATTTGGAATGCTGGACTAATGTCTGTTTAAAACAACAGACAAGTTATAGCTCAGTTCAGTCAAGCAGACAGATGTTCTATAAGACAGACACTCCCAAGACAAGAGATCAGGCCAACCCCAAAAGAGTCATCCCATTCCTTCTTGGTTTCCCTCTCTTTATACTTTCCATCTCCTCCTTTTGGTTATGCCCTGTGCATAACCCACCATCAGTCAATGAAAGGGAATATAAGAAGGCATATGCTCAAGGTGGATAGACATTGTGAGTTATATAACAGCAGGCTCTTTGTTTATGTCTCCCCATAATTCAGTTTGTTATAGTCATACACACACACACACACACACACACACACACACACACACACACACATATATATAATATTCATGAACCCTTAATGGGCTCCTAGCTACCCAAGGTTACTTGGAGAAGCCCCTGTGGTTAGTTTGTATCCACTGTGTACCTAGGGTGCATGTGCAAGAGTTAGAAAAGTCACTCTGGTTATTTTTGTAGCATATTTGTGAACTATCCTGGGTACATCTGGGATGGGGTTTAGAGATCAGCTTTTATCCTTTTCAATGCACCCCTCAATTTTGTTGTTGTTCAGTTGCACAGTAATGTCAGACTCTGCAAACCGATACATGGCACCATACCAGGCTTCCCTATCCTTCACTATCTCCTGGAGTTTGCTTAAACTCATGTCAGTTGAATTAGGGATATCATACAACCATCTCATCTTCTGTTGTCTCCTTCTTCTGCCTTCAATCTTTCCCAGCATCAGGGTCTTTTCAAATGAGTCGGCTCTTTGCATCAGGTGGGCAAAGTATGGGAGTTTCAGATTTAGCCCTTCCAATGAACATTTAGGGTTGATTTCCTTTAAGATCAACTGGTTTGATCGCCTTACAGTAAAAGGGACCCACAAGAGTCTTCTTCACTACCACAGTTCAAAAGCATTAATTCTATGGTGCTCAGCATTCTTTATGGTCCAACTCTCACATCTGTACATGATTACTGGGAAAACCATAGCTTTGACTATATGGACCTTTGTTGGCAAAGTGATGTCTCTGTTTTTTTTGAATATGCTGTCTAGCTTTGCCATAGCTTTTCTTCCAAGGAGCAAGCATCATTTAATTTCATGGCTGTAGTCACTGTCCAGTGATGTTGGAGCCAAAAAAAAAAATAAAGTCTGTCACTGTCTCCATTTTGTTCCCATATACTTTGGCCTCCTCAAGAGAAGAGTTGACTCATTGGAAAAGACTCTGATGCTGGAGGGATTATGGGCAGGAGGAGAAGGGCATGACAGAGGATGAGATGGCTGGATGGCATCACCGACTCGGTGGACATGAGTTTGAGTGAACTCTGGGAGTTGGTGATGGACAGAGAGGCCTGGCGTGCTGCAATTCATGGGATTGCAAAAAGTCAGACACGACTGAGTGACTGAACTGAACTGAACTGATTGGTCATGAAATGATAGGACAGGATGCCATGATCTTAGTTTTCTGAATGTTGACTTTTAAGCCAATTTTTTCACTGTCCTCTTTCACTTTCACCAAGAGGTTCTTTATTTACATTCTACTTTCTGCCATTAAAGTGGTATCATTTATGTATATGAGGTTATTTGTATTTTCTCCAGCAATCTTGATTCCAGCTTCAGCATCATCCAGCCTGGCATTTCACATAATGTACTCTGTGTATAAGTTAAATAAGCAGAGTGACAATACAGCCTTGATGTACTCCTTTCACATTTTGGAACCAGCCTATGGTTCCACATCTGGTTCTAATTGTTGCTTTTTGAACCAGAATACAGGTTTCTTGGGAGGCAGGTAAGGTGGTCTGGTATTCCCATCTCTTTAAGAATCTTTCATAGTTTGTTGTGATTCACACAGTCAAAGGCTTCAGCATAGCCATTGAAGCAGAAGTAGATTATTTTTTCTGGAATTCCCTTGTTTCTTCTATGATACAACGGATGTTGGCAATTTAATCTCTGGTTCCTCTGCCTTTCCTAAATCCAGCTAGAACATCTGAAAGTTCCTAGTTCACATACTGTTGAAGCCTAGCTGGAAGGATTTTGAGCATTACCTTGCTAGCATGTGAAATGAGTATAACTGTACGGTAGTTTGAACATTGTTTGGCATTGCCCTCCTTTGCAATTGCAATGTAAACTGACCTTTCTAGCCCTGTGGCCACTGCTGAGTTTTCCAAATTTGCTGGTATATTGAGTACAGCACTTTAACAGTATCATCTTTTAGGATTTGAAATAGCTCAGCTGAAATTCCATTGCCTCCACTAGCTTAGTTTGTAGTGATGCTTTGCTAAGATTCACTTGATTTCATACTCCAGGATGTCTAACTCGAGGTGAGTGTTCACAGCATCATGGTCATCCAGATGTAGTTTTTGTATAGTCCTTCCATGTTTTCTTGTCACCTCATCTCAATATATTCTGTTTCTTAGGTCCATACCCTTTCCATTCTTTATTATGCCCATCTTTGCATGAAATATTCCCTTGGTACCTCCAATTTTCTTAAAGAGACCTTTAGTCTTTCCCATTCTATTCTTTCCCTCTAATTATTTTCACTGTTCACTTAGGAAGGCTTTCTTATATCTCCTATTCTCTGGAACTGTTGGGTTGAACATAACTATCATTTTCTCCTTTGCTTTTGCTTCTTTTCTCAGTAATTTGTAAAGCCTCCTTAGATAATCACTTTGCCTCTTGCACTACTTTTCCTTGGGAATGCTTTTAATCACCACCTTCTGTACAATGATAGGAACTTCTGTCCATAGTTCTTCAGGCACTCTGTCTACGAGATCTAGTCCCTTGAATGCATTTGCCACCTCAACTGTATAATCCTAATGGATTTGATTTAGGTTACACCAGAATGTCCTAGTGGTTTTCCCTGCTTTGTTCAGTTTAAGGCTGAATTTGCAATAAGGAGTTCATGATCTGAACCACAGTCAGCTCCCGGTCTTGTTTTTGCTTATTGTAAAGAGTTTCTCCATCTTTGGCTACAAAGAATATAACCAATCTGATTAGAAATAGAGGGAAAAATGGAATGAGAAAGAGTAGAGGAGTCTTCAAGAAAATTAAAGATATCATGGGAATAGTTCATGCAAAGATGGGCTCAATAAAAGACACAGATGGTATGAACCTAACAGAAGCAGAAGATATTAAGAAGAGGTGGCAAGAATACACGGAAGAACTATACAAAAAGATCTTCATGACCCAGATAATCACGATGGTCTGATCACTCACCTAGAGCCAGACATCCTGGAACATGTAGTCAAGTGGGCCTTGGAAAGCATCACTACAAACAAAGCTAGTGGAGGTGATGGAATTCCAATTGAGCTATGAAAGTGCTGCACTCAGTATGCCAGCAAATTTGGAAAACTCAGCAGTAGCCACAGGACCGGAAAGGTCAGTTTTCATCCCAATCCCAAAGAAAGGCAATGCCAAAGAATGCTCAAACTACCACACAATTGCACTCATCTCACACGCTAGTAAAGTAATGCTCAAAATTCTTCAAGCCAGGCCGCAGCAGTACATGAACCATGAACTTCCAGATGTTCAGTCTGGTTTTAGAAAAGGCAGAGAAATGAGAGATCCAATTGCCAACATCTGCTGGATCATGGAAAATGCAAGAGAGTTCCAGAAAAACATCTGTTTCTGCTTTCCTGACTATGCCAAAACCTTTGAATGTGTGGATCACAATAAACTGTGGAAAAGTCTGAGAGAGATGGGAATGCCAGACCACCTGACCTGCCTCTTGAGAATTCTGTATGCAGGTCAGGAAGCAAAAGTTAGAACTGAACATGGAACAATAGACTGGTTCCAAATAGGAAAAGGAATACGTCAAGGCTGTATATGTCACCCTGCTATTTAACTTCTATGCAGAAACCTCATGAGAAATGCTGGACTGGAAGAAGCACAAGCTGGAATCAAGATTGCCAGGAGAAATATCAATAACCTCAGATATGCAGATGATACCACCCTTATGGAAGAAAGTGAAGAGGACCTACCTCTTGATGAAAGTGAAAGAGGAGAGTGAAAAAGTTGGCTCAAAAAAGTTGTCTCAAAATTCAGAAAACGAAGATCATGGCATCTGGGCCCATTACTTCATGGGAAATAGATGGGGGAACAGTGGAAACAGTGTCAGACTTTATTTTTTGGGGCTCCAAAATTACTGCAGATGGTGACTGCAGCCATGAAATTAAAAGACGCTTACTCCTTGGAGGGAAAGTTATGACCAATCTTGATAGCATATTCAAAAGCAGAGACATTACTTTGCCAAGAAAGGTCTGTCTAGTCAAGGCTCTGGTTTTTCCAGTGGTCATGTATGGATGTGTGAGTTGGACTGTGAAGAAAGCTGAGCGCCAAAGAATTGATGCTTTTGAACTGTGGTGTTGGAAAAGACTCTTGAGAGTCCCTTGGACTGCAAGGAGTTGATGTAACCAGTCCATCCTAAAGGATATTAGTTCTGGGTATTCATTGGAAGGACTGATGCTGAGGCTGAAACACCAGTACATTGGCCACCTCATATGAAAAGTTGACTCACTGGAAAAGACCCTGATGCTGGGAGGGATTGGGGGCAGGAGGAGAAGGGGACAACAGAGGGTGAGATGGCTGGATGGCATCACCAACTTGATGGACGTGAGTTTGAGTGAACTCTGGGAGTTGGTGATGGACAGGGAGGCCTGGCATGCTGCGATTCATGAGGTCACAAAGAGTCAGACATGACTGAGTGACTGAACTAAACTGATGGCTGATACATGTTGAGGTTTTACAGAAAACAACAAAATTCTCTATTGCAATTATCCTTTGATAAAAAATAAAATTTAAAAAAGAGTAAAAAATGGTGTTTTCTAGGGAAAATGAGATTCATGTGTGATACCTTTTATAATGTTAATTTCTTTTTTCACATTTTGTAAAAGTGGTAAGACTTGTCTCTAACAGTAAAGTAAGTCTTAAGGGGAGAAACTGTCTTACATTCCTCTTTCCTCCTTCATAGCACAGAAATGATTATACAATTAAGGCTCAATAACTAGTAGTGAGATGGTTCATGTTTCATCTACTGTTTGTCATATTATGTCACACCATGCCATAACAACCCAGTCTCTCTGAATTTCTTTCTCACACTAACCTATAAAACAGTTGTTAGGATTAACTCACAGCATTCCCTTTCAGAGTGTGGTGATAGTACATTTTAAGTCTGATTGAAGACATAAAACCAATCTCACAATGATAGTTTAACTAATGATTTAGGGATGAAGTATAAACTATGGTTACTTTAAAATTATATAAATGGAACAAACCACACATCACTGAGTGTCTCAGCTTGTAACAAAAAAGAAGTTACATTATGAAACCATGGTATTCTATGGCAGTTATTTTAGTGAACCTATTTATGTCTGATTGCATTATTCATTTACTAAGTAGTAAATTTAATAAAAAATATTCATTGTCAATACAGTTATCATACTGGTCTATGAGATACAATATGTGAGTAGGGTTAGGGGGAGAATGATCCTAGTCTATATATTTGAAAGTGAAGTCATTCAGTTGTGTCTGACTCTCTGTGACCCAGTGGACTGTAGCCTACCAGGCTTCTACATCCATGGGATTCTCCAGGCAAGAATACTGGAGTGGGTTACCATTTCCTCCTCCAAGTCTATATATTTAGAGTTTAGTAAATAAATATATTTTTCTAGACTGATGAGCAAGGGAAAGATTTGTAACAAAGTCAGAAACTATAAACATACCTTCCAATAAGGCAACTATTTGTTATTTACAAAGTTTAAGAAAAAAGAAGGTGTGTGTATATGTATATTTTCCTTTATTAAGCTTTAAAAATACTCTTGAATCTTAAAAAAGAACTAAATATATTTCAAGCTGAAGGAGAAATTTTTATCAAGATAACTGTTATTTTCCATTATTACCTTTATAATCTAAGAATTGGATAAGGAAATGGCAACACACTCCAGTATTCTTGCCTGGAGAATCCCATGGACATTGAAGCCTGGTGGGTTACAGTCAATGGGGTCTCAAAGAGTTGGACATGACTGAGCAACTAATATAAAAACACAATCTAAGAGAAGTCTCTATTAGTAATTATTTTCTTTCAACAACCTGATCTTGCCTAACATCAATGAAACCACTAACTATAGAAATGTCAATAGTATTTCATAAGACAGGGAAGCTTTCGCAACATGGTGTTCATTAACACAGTTCTTAGTACAATCTTTTTATTTTTTTGAACATTTTTACTTCCATAATTTTCTTTTCAGTCTAATGTATTTTTCTTTTAATCTCTGGTCAGATGTAGGATGATCTGGAGTGAAGAAAGAAGGACACAGGGATCTTGAGGCAGATGGTGTGTCTGTGACCTTATTTATAATGCACTGTCAGAGAATTCAGGGGAATGCTGTCAATAAGATGGCAGGGTAGGAGATACCAACTTCCATCTTCCCATAAAGACAACAATTAGACAATTTAATGTAAAAATGAAAATAGCTCTGGGAAACCTCATCGTCTACTTAGGAAGCTTTAGCACATAGAAGAGCAAAATAACCTGAGAATAACCACACCCAAATAATACATTTTGCCTCTACAGTATCATTCTGTCCACCAGACCAGCACTGTTCAGAGCCAACAGACAACTTCCTGGCCAGAGAGGGTTGTGTTTGTTTGTTTGTTTGTTTGTTTGTTTGTTTGTTTGTTTTTTGTAGGAAAATAGAGAACAGAGTGAGTGACCAGCTTCCCCAGCCTTTCAGGGCACTGCCCAAAGGACCTAACCCCAACTCCTGTCACTGGCCTGCACCTTCACTCATTTAAGCAGCTAGCCCCTGTGTAGCCATGAACTCACACACCACTGGCCCAAACTCCAAGTATCATTCTCCAGTGTCATGTACCCAGTCATAGCTGGCTCTTGCAGCCGTGTGAGTACATGCTGACAACCAAAGGCCCCACTGCTGTTCCTGTATTGGAAGGCAGTCTTGACAGTTAACCCAGATCTGTATCACTATCTATGCTTTTAAGTAGCCCCTATCATTCAAACATGTGTAATATGATTTAGATTTCCTGTGACTGACTCCCACTATGGTGCATAAGACTGCAACTAGTCTTTATAACCACATGAGTCATGTAGCTGCTCAGTCACCCGAGTTGCCCCTAGCCACTGCTCTGGGTTTGTGGATGTGCCTGTAGATAGTCCCTGCCATCATTTAGACACCTGCAGCCAGCTCTGCATTTGAGCATATATATACCACAGATTTTAGCTCTCACGACCACCCTGGTCTTTTGTTGCTAAGATAGCAATAGTCTTTGCAGCTACTAAGGAACACCCCCACCCCAAACACACACACACATGCACACACAGCTCTTGCTGTCAAGGATCACACAGTTGCCAATGTCACAGACCTTAGTTGCCTGAGTCAATGAGACACTTCACCATCCCAAATCTTGACATACTTGTGAATTTTTTGGTTTTCTCCATGTCATTGAATTCTAGTTTCATATCTTTGTGGCTGAAAAAATTGCTGAATAGGATTTCAGTCTTCTCTAATTCATTAAGATTTGTTTTGTGACCTAACATATGATCTGTCCTGGAAAATGTTGCATGTGCACTTGAAAAGAAAGTATATTCTGCTGCTGTTGGATAGAATGTTCTATAAATGTGTATTAGGTACATATTGTCCAATGCATAGTTTCAGTCCAATGTTTCCTTATGGAGTTTTGATCTGAACAATATATTCATTGTTAAAAGTAGGATAGAGAAACCCCCTACATCTTGTCTTTAAATCTAACAATTAAATTTTAACGTGTTTCCATGTAGGTCTGTTTGGATTCATCTCATTTGGAACTGCCTAGGATTTGTAGATCTGGATGTCTATTTCCTTCCCCAGGAGAGGGAACTTTTCTCTTTCTTTTTTCTTTTTCATATTTTTTCTTTTACTTTTCTTTTTAAAAAAGTGATCTAGTTCTATTTCTATTCTTTTTTTGTTTGTTTGTTTAGTTAAAGCATAGTTGATTTGTAATATTGTGTTACTTTCAGGTATAGCCATTATTTTTTTTTAATCAGCCTTTCTCACTTTATTTTTCTCCAGGACCTATATAATGCAAATATTGATGTGTTTAGTGGTATCCCATATGTCCGTAAACTATTTTAACTCTTTCATTATTTTTTTTTCCTTTTTGGTCCTCTGATTGGATGAATTCCACTGTTCTCTCTCCATGTTCATTGATTATTTGCTCCTCTTGATCTAGTTTTCTGCTGAACCCTCTACTGAGTTTTTCTTTTCAGCTCTTGTATTCTTCAGTTCTGTGATTACTGTTTGGATTTCCTTATATTTTCTCTCTCTTTATTGAAATTCTCACTTTGTTAATGTATTTTTCTGACTTTGGTGAGGAAATTTATGATTTTACTTTGAATGCTTTTCAAGTAAATCATTTATCTTCCTTTCCTTAATATCTGTAAATAAATTTTTATCTTGTTCTATTTTGGAACTTCTTTTTTTGTTTCTTCATTTTCTTTGACTCTATTGATTTCTCTGCATTAGATAAAACAGCCACTCTTATTCTTAAGGAATGGTCTCATGTAGGACATAAAACTTATCATCTAGCCTAGCTTTACTTCTTGATTGTATCACAAACCTTTGTGATTATCCAAGCCTCTTTCTTTTTTTTTTTAAAGTGACTTTCAGTAGTTGAGGATATGCTAATACTTGTTACTGTCCCAGAGGGGAATATCTCAGTCAACACCTAGATGCAGGCTAATTAGAAGTCAGACTCTCAGACAGAAGATTTTGCATTATGTAAATAAACCTCTTCCAGGGAAAAAGTAAGTGATGAGCATTTCAGTCTTCTTCTGTGCTGAGCACAGTTAAAAAGCACTTCCCTGTTTGTTTCAGTCCTGTGAGACCTGTAAATGCAAGTCCAGCTGGTAACAGCCAAATGATTGAGGGCAGTTACAAAAGCCATGGTTCCAGATGTGTGTCTGTAAGCTGCTTCTAGAGAGGTCTCAGTGGTTTGGGAGGGCTACAGGGAGAATGCTGAAATGGCATCTATTGTTATTGTTCAGACACTCAGTCATGTCAAATTCTATGTGACTCCATAGACTGCAGCATGCCAGGCTTCCCTGTCCTTCACCGTCTCCAGACTTTGCTCAAACTCATGTCCATTGAGTCAGTGATGCCACCCAGTCATCTCATCCCCTGTGGTCCCCTTCTCCTCCTGTCCTCAATCTTTCCCAGTATCTGTCTTTTCCAGTGAGTCAGTTCTTTGCATAAGGTGGCTGAAGTATTGGAGCTTCAGCTTCAGCATTAGTCCTTCCTGTGAATATTCAGGGTAATTTCCGTTGGGATTGACTGGTTTGATATCCTTGCAGTCCAAGAGACTCTCGAGTCTTCTCCAACACGACAGTTCAAAGGCAACAATTCTTCAGTGCTCAGCCTTTTATATTGTCCAGCACTTACATCCATACATGACTAGTGGAAAAGCCATAGCTTTGACTATACAGACCTTTGTTGGCAAAGTAATGACTGTTTTTAAATATGCTATCTAGGTTTGTCCAAAGGCAACTATTCTTCAGTGCTTAGCTTTTTATATTGTCCAGCACTTACATCCATACATGACTAGTGGAAAAGCCATAGCTTTGACTATACAGACCTTTGTTGGCAAAGTAATGACTCTGTTTTTTTAATTATGCTATCTAGGTTTATCATTGCTTTTCTTCCAAGGAGCAAGTGTCTTTTAATTTCATGACTGTACTCACAGTCCACAGTGATTTTGGAGCCCAAGAAAATAAAGCCTGTTACTGATTCCATTATTTCCCCATCTAGTTGCCATGAGTGATGGGATCAGATGCCATGATCTTGGTTTTCTGAATGCTGAATTTTAAGTCAACTTTTCCACACTCCTCTTTCACTTTCTTCAAGAGACTCTTTAATTTCCTTTTCACTTTGTGCCATAAAAGTAGCATCATCTGCATATCTGTGGTTGTTGATATTTGTCTAGCAATCTGTATTCCAACTTGAGCATCATCCAGTCTGACATTTTGCATGATGTACTCTGCATATAAGTTAAAAAGTCAGGGTCACAATATACAGCCCTTAAAATAATCTTTTTTCCAATTTTGAATCTGCCTATTGTTCATGTCTGGTTCTAACTGTTGCTTCTTGACCTGCATACAGATTTCTCAGGAGGCAGGTATGGTGATGGTATTCCCATCTCTAAAACTTTTCCACAGTTTGCTGTGATCTGTACAGTCAAAGGCTTAACCATAGTCAATGAAGCAGAAGTAAATTTTTTTTCTGGAATTCTCTTGCTTTTTGTATGATCCAATGAATGTAGGCAATTTGATATCTGGTTCCTCTGCCTTTTCTAAATCCAACTTGCATATCTGGAAGTTCTAGGTTCACGTACGGTTGAAGCCTAGCTAGAAGGATGTTGAGCATTACCTTGCTAGATTATGAGATGATTGCAATGGTGTAGTAGTTTGAACCTTCTCTGGCATCACCCTTCTTTGGTACTGTAATGAAACTTACCTTTCTTAGTCCTGTAGCCACTGCTGAGCTTTTCAAATTTGCTGGCATATTGAGTGCAGCACTTTTACAGCATCATCTTTTAGGATTTGAAATAGCTCAGTTGGTATTTTGTTACCTTCACTAGCTTTGTTCATAGTGATGCTTCCCAAGCCACACTTGACTTCACAATCTAGGATGTCTGATTCGAGGTGAGTGAGCACATCATTGTGGTTATCTGGATCATTAAAATCTTTTTGTATAGTTCTTCTGCAATCTTGCCAACTTTTCTTAATATCTTCCTCTTCTCTTAGGTCCATACTCTTTCTGTCCTTTATGGTGTCTATCATTGCAGGAAATGTTGCCTTGATAGCTCTAATTTTCTTGAAGAGATCTCTAGTCTTTACCAATCTATTGCATTTTTAAATTTTATTTTATTTACCTCCACTTTTTACTTAAACAGATTTTTTTAATCTTTTCTTGCTATTCTCTGGAACTCTGCATTCAGATGGGTATATCTTTCAATTGGCTTCCCTGTTCTCCACTGATGATTGAGTTGTGTCCCTAAAAATTAGAGATATGACCTGCAAGCAGCAACTTTTAAAGTATTCAATAAGACCTTTTCAGGTAAAGGCTGGATGGTGGGCATTTTTCTTCTGTACTGAGCCTGAGGTGAGGAACTGCAGTGAGTCCTCTTGAGTCCATTAGGGACTGTTTCTTTTTTGGCTGTAGTGTTGTATACCGTGTGGACAGAGGCCTTTTGCCCTTCAGGGCTTGATATTTTGTCTCTTGGTTGGGAATCTTAAAAGTTGAACCTTTAGATGCTGGGCCTTAACATTTCCTCTTCAAGGGTAAACTGAGACTTCTGAGTTCATTTCCTATTGTATATCACTGTAATGGGGTGAAGTTTATAGCAGGAGCATGTCTCAGATTTTGTTATTCATTTCAATGATTTTTTTTAATTGTTGTTCCGCCAGTGTGCCAGGTTCATTTCATCTGATTTCTAGATTTTATTTTCAATATGAAATTGTTTCATGTATAGCTGTAGACTCAATGTATGTGTGGGAGGAGGGGAGTTCAGGAACCTCCTATGTTACTATCTTAACTGCAACCTAGTAAGGCTTATATTCAATGTTTTCAATATAGGATTAATTCCTCCAGTATCTGAGAAGGTCTGACAAATAGCTGAGGAAAGAAGAGAAGTGAAAGGTGAAGGAGAAAAGGAAATATATATCTATCTGAATGCAGAGTTCCAAAGAATAGCTAGGAGCAATAAGAAAGACTTCCTAAGTGATCAGTTGCAAAGAAATAGATGAAAACAATAGAATGGGAAAGACTAGAGATTTCATTAAGAAAATTAGAGATACCAAGGGAAATTTTCATGCAAAGATGGGCATAATAAAGGACAGGAATGGTATGGACCTAACAGAAACAGAAGACATAAACAAGAGGTGGCAAGGATACACAGAAGAACTATTCAAAAAAAGATCTTAAATACCCAGTTACCCATGATGGTGTGATCACTCACCTAGAGCCAGACATTTTGTAGTATGGGATCAAGGTGACCTTAGGAAGCATTACTATGAACAAAGCTAGTGGAGGTGATGGAATTCCAGTAGAGATATTTCAAATCCTAGAAGATAATGCTGTGAAAGTGCTGCACTCAATATGCCAGCAAATTTGGAAAACTCAGCAGTGGCTACAGAACTAGAAAAGGTCAGTTTTCATTCCAATTCCAAAGAAGAGTAATGTCAGAGAAGGTTCAAACTATGGCACAGTTGTACTCATATCACATACTACCAAAGTAATGCTCAGAATTCCCCAAGCTAAGTCTCAACAGTATGTGTACCAAGAACTTCCAGATATGCAAGCTGGACTTAGAAAAGGCAGAGGAACCAGAGATCAGATTGCCAACATCCGTTGGATCATACAAAAAGCAAGAGAATTCCAGAAAAAAACTACTTCTGCTTCATTGACTGTGCTAAAGCTTTTGACTGTGTGGATCACAACAAACTGTGGAAAATTCTTAAATAAATGGGAATACAGATCGTCTTACCTGCCTGTTGAGAAATCTGTATGCAGATCAGGAAGCAATGGTTAGAATTGGACATGGAACCATGGACTGGTTCAAAATTGAGAAAGGAGGATGTCAAGGCTGTATATTGTCACTTTGTTTATTTAATTTATATCCAGAGTACTTCATGTGAAATACCAGATTGGATGAAGCACAGGATGGAATCAAAATTACCAGGAGAAATACCAACAACTCAGATATGATAACACGACCCTTATGGCAGAAAACAAAGAAAAACTTAAGAGCCTTTTGATGAAAGTAAAAGAAAAGAGTGAAAAAAACTGACTTAAAACTCAACAGTCAAAAAACTAGGATCATGGCATCTAGTCTCATCACTTCATGGCAAATAGATGGGGAAAAATTGGAACCAGTGACAGACTTTATTTTCTTGGTCCCCAAAATCACTGCAGATGATGACTGCAGCCATGAAATTAAGACACTTGCTCCTTGGGAAAAAAAGCTAAGACAAACCTAGACAGCATATTAAAAAGCAGAGACATTACTTTGCCAACAAAAGTCCACATAGTCAAAGCTATGGTTTCTCCAGTAGTCATCTATAGATTAGAGAGTTGCAGCATAAAGAAAGCTCAGTCTCAAAGTATTGGTGCTTTTGAACTGTGGGGTTGGAAAAGACTCCTGAGAGTCCCTTAGACAGCAAGGAGATCAAACCAGTCAATCCTAAAGGACATCAGTTCTGAATATTCGTTGGAAGGCCTGATGATGAAGCTGAAGCTCTAACACTTTTGGCCACCTGATGTGAAGAACTGATTCATTGGAAAAGACCCTGATGCTGGGAAAGATTGAAGGCATAAGGAGAAGGGGATGACAGAGGATGAGATGGTTGGATGGCATCACTGACGCAATGGACCTGAGTTTGAGCAAGCTCTGGGTGTTGGTGATGGACTGGGAAGCCTGGCATGCTTCAGTCCATAGCATTGCAAAGAGCTGGATACATTGACCAACTGAACTGAACTGAACTGATCTGCCTCTAGGCTTGGCGAAATAATTGCATGAGATGACAAAATGTGTATAAAGCACTTTGAAAAGAAGTCTTATTTAAATGAAAAGGAAAGTTACTTTGTCATGCCTCAATAAAAATGAATTCCAGAATTCACAAAAAGGGTATGCAGTATGGTTTGTCTCTTCTCACCGCGTGGCACAGCTTATGCAAATCTCCCTCATGTGATTGAAGATGCAAATAAAGCCTATTTACTTGAAGTATTCCACCGTGGGCCAGGTGACTTGAAGTCCCAGGATTTGTTACCAGCTTCTTTTCTGAAACATAGCAAGGTGGCTGGTTTATATTCTAGTTGTTCTAGCTGCCAAATGACTCAAAAGACCCAAAACAAAACAGCTTTCTCCAGCAGCACAAGAAGAAGATGCCTTTCTCCTGCCTTCCAATTCTTTTATTTTAATCTTTTGTAATGTGTGGTTTCCAGATTCCAAAAATGTAAACAAAATACGTCTGTTCTGTAGTTTCTATTCTCCAATGCAAATTGGAAAAAAAGAAACCATAATGACTCTTAATCTTCTTTAAACATTCCTTTTACAAATAATTTATTTCCAAAACTGGTTTTCCATACATGGTTTAGAAAGGGTGGAGTGAGCTAGAAACAGGATTCATATCAACATGTTGCATATAATGCGTTTTTTTTTTACTGAATAGCTAAGAGCATGGTCAAAGTAGGCAGTTTCCTAGGATTTTTGTGATCATGTGCTGAGGATAAAATGCTGCAAAATACTTGAGGCATTTGGGGAGAAGTGGTTGTTACATTGGGAGAAAAATATCTCAAAGAAATAAAGGGATCTCAAAGGTGTTTTCTTTTCCTGTTCCTAAGAAATACATTCCCTCAAGCTGTACTTTTATTATGATATAAATTGTGCAAACAACTGGGAAATATAACTTTTAAATATTAAATGGAATTTGACCCTTGTTAAATGTGTAGATTTGAATATTTAACATCACATTCTCCTTGTAAGTTGCTTCTTTTATATGTTCTTTATGGTCTCAAATTAATGTGTTCATTTCCCCAGTGTAGTTTTACAAGACAATGTTTTCATTCATTAACAAAATTTCATAGTGCATTAATAACATCAACACAGTCAAATTTCCCTGTGTGTCAGCTTCAGGGTTAAAAGAGATGTAGGGACATTTGTTAAGCCCAGGTAAATATTAAATATCACTTGAGGGGTGGGGAGTAACAATGGCATTTGCCCCCAGTCCTAAGATTCTTAGAGATGTGTAAAAATGCATGACTTGTTCAGTCTATTAAGCAGATGCTAGTTCAGCTGTAGTGCATATGTTGGTATTCAGACCCAATTTTGGAGTGCAGTGGTAGAAACATATGCATGTGTGAAAATTCCAAGTGTGAGTTTAGAGAATGCCATTTAAATTTTTATATTTTTATAATTTAATTTAGACATTGATCTCAGATATATAAATGGTATTAGTTTTGATAAAGTTTGGAAAACTGATCATGAATATAGTAAAGCATGAAGTATGTGGATTTTAAAAGATTTTTTAATTATTATTTTTTTAATTTAATACTTTATTTTATTTTATAATACTGTATTGGTTTTGCCATACATTGACATGAATCAGCCACAGGTGTACACGATCTCCCAATGCCAAAGCCCCCTCCCACCTCCGACTCCACACCATCTCCCCAGATCATCCAGTACACCAGCCCCAAGCATCCTGTATCCTGTACTGAACATAGATTGGTGCTTCATTTCTTATATGATAGTATACATGTTTCAGTGCCATTCTCCCCAATCATCCCACCCTCTCCCTCTCCCTCAGAGGCCAAAAGTCCGTTCTATACCTCTGTGTCTCTTATGTTGTCTCACATACAAGGTCATCATTACTATCTTTCTAAATTCCATATATATGTGTCAGTATATTGTACTGGTGTTTTTCTCTCTGGCTTATTTCACTGTGTATAATCGGCTCCAGTTTCATCCATCTCTTTAGAACTGAGTCAAATTTACTTTTTTTTAAGAGCTGAGTAATACTTCATTGTGTATATGTACCACTGCTTTCTTATCCATTCATCTGCTGATGGACATCTAGGTTGTTTCCATGTCCTGGCTATTATAAACAATGCTGCAATGAGCATTGGGGTACACATGTCTCTTTCAATTCTGGTTTCCTCGGTGTGTATGCCCAGCAGTGGAATTGCTGGGTCATAAGGCAGTTCTATTTGCAATTTTTTAAGGAATCTCTACACTGTTTTCCATAATGGCTGTACTAGTTTGCAGTCCCACCAACACTGTAAGAGGGTTCCTTTTTCTCCACATCCTCTCCAGCATTTATTGCTTGTAGATTTTTGGATCACAGCCATTCTAACTGGTGTGAAGTGGTACCTCATTGTGGTCTTGATTTTCATTTCTCTGATAATGAGTTGTGTTGAGCATCTTTTTATGTGTTTGTTAGCCATCCGTATGTCTTCTTTGGAGAAATGCCTATTTAGTTCTTTGGCCCATTTTTTGATTGGATTGTTTTTTTTCTGGAGTGGAGCTGCATAAGTTGCTTGTATATCTTTGAGATTAGTTGTTTGTCAGTTGCTTCATTTGCTATTGTTATATCTTGCATGGAATTAACTGATCATTAATTTTGTCTGGAATTTTCCTAGCTCTTATAATCAGCTATTGATTTTCAGTTGTTCCTCTTGATGGTTTTATCATGTGACATTCTGAACGATTTTATAAGGAATTGTTTTAAAGGTTATGTTTAACAACTCCTTCAACTAGGGAAATTATTTCTTAATATTTTAGCCCAAAAGAAAGAAAATATTTTATCTCCTTATACTATTCTGAGACATGGAAAATATACTGAAGACTTTTTTTTTTCTTCACAGAAAGACAAAATTTTTTTAAAAGTTTAAAAAAAGGAAATTTTATAAAAATAAATTTGCCCTCATTTTTAAAAAACTCTAGATAAGAATATAAAATTGCATGAAATAATGAAAAACAAACAAAAACCCTTCATACTAAATTCTACTTTTTTTTTTTTTCTTTCAGCTCTCAGGAGAAGTGATTTTGCAAATTGCCAATGAACCAGTTCTGCCCTTTAATGCTCTTGATATAGCTTTAGAAGTTCAAAACAGTCTTAAAGGTAATTTTTCTTTGAATTATAGTAATTTTAGCAAATGAAAATGTTCAACTAATTTTCAACAGATATAAAGTCAACAATAACTATTTCACTAGGTATGGTAATGTGGCACTTTTCTTAGAAGGATGTTCGCTGCCATGTCAATAAGAATGAGGTGGGTAAAGAATCTGCCTGCAGTGCAGGAGACCTGGATTTGATCTCTGAGTCGGGAAGATCCCTTGGAGGAGGGCATGGCAACCCACTCCAGTATCCTTTCCTGGAAAATCTCATGGACAGATGAGCCTGGTGGACTACAGTTCATAGGGTTGAAAGAGTTTGACACGACTTAGCGATTAAACCACCACATGCCTAATATTCAGTCAGTTCAAACAATATTGGGTGAAAGTTTGTGCTTTGAGATTGATTTCTGTGAGGTATTGGCTGGGTCCATTTACCTGAAGTGTTAGCTCATTCTAGATTAAGGCTGACAAGGAGGAAACCAGGGAATTATTTCCATAGTATCTATTTCAATTGCTTCATGTTTGTATATATCTCTTTCTAAAATTTTAATATCACCCTAATAATTACCTTTATTTTCCCTTTTTCTATATTTAACTTTCAAACAAAATTTTAGTTTATCTCTATTCCCCAAATACAAAAGGGCAATGTTGTAAATAATTTAAAAGTGCATCCTCCTTCTCTTTGAGCCACACATCTTACTACCATATCATTTGTAAACATGCATTTCTCAATATAAAAGCAAATATTTTCATATAGTATTTAAGCAGAAATTCTTGGAAAATGGGTCAGTCTAAAGAGCCAAACACGCTAAGTGCAGGTGCCTGGTGCCAGTGCAAGCATGACCGAGAGGAGCTACCCACGTCCGAGGTCAGGGGAAGAAGCCAGGAGGACCCCATGCCCGAAGAGCAGCGACCAAGAGGGGTTAGCCCACATCTGAGGTGAAGGACAGTGGCCTAGAATGCCAGGCTGTGATGGCGCAGAAATGGCTGAGAGCAGCTACCCCATGTCCAAGGCCAGGGGCGGCAGCTGGGAGGAACAACTCCACATCCAAGGCCAGGGGAGGCCGTGGCTGGGTGGGTGCAGGAGGGCCTAGAGGAGCCACCCATGTTGAAGGTCAGGCATGGCAGTGGTGAGGAGATACCCCTCGTCCAGGATGAGAAGCAGCAGCTGCACTTTGCTGGAGCAGCCATGAAGAGATACCCCACCCCCAAGTTAAGAGAAACCCAAGTAAGATGGTAGGTGTTGCAAGAGGGCATCAGAGGGCAGACACACTGAAACCATACTCACAGAAAACTAGTCAATCCAATCACACTAGGACCACAGCCTTGTCTAACTCAATAAAACTAAGCCATGCCCTCAGGGCAAGCCAAGATGGGCGGGTAATGGTGGAGA
>SJYC01127742.1:0-22168 GCA_006408675.1 Madoqua kirkii | reverse complement strand
ACACACACACACACACACACAATGGAATATTACTCGGCCATAAAAAAGAATGAAACAATGCCATTTTCAGCAACACAGATGGACCTAGAGATTATCATACTAAGTGAAGTAGTGAGATAGAGAAAGACAAAAATCATATAATATCACTTATATGTGGAATCTAAAAAGTGGTTAAAATGAACTTATTTACAAAACAGAAATAGATTCACAGACTTTGAAAACAAAGTTATAGTTATCAAAGAGAAAACATGGCAGGGCTGTAAATTAAGAGTTTGGGATTTATATATATATATATATGCTATTATATATAAGGGCTTCCCTCATAGCTCAGTTGTTAAAGAATCCATCTGAAATGAAAGAGACCCCAATTTGATTCCTGGGTCAGGAAGATCCACTGGAGAATTCTTGTGGATTCTTGGGCTTCCCTTGTGGCTCAGCTGGTAAAGAATCCACCTGCAATGTGGGAGACCTGGGGTCAATCTCTGGGTTTGGAAGATCCCCTGGAAAAGAGAAAGGATACCCACTCCAGTATCTGGCCTAGAGAATTCCATGGACTGTTTAGTCCATGGAGTCCCAAAGAGTCAGACACAACTGAGTAACCTTCACTTTCACTTACTGTATATAAAATAGACAACTAAAAGGACCTATTGTATAGTACAGGAAACTCTACTCAGTCTTCTGTAATAACCTATATGGGAAAAGAATCTGGAAAAGAATGCATACATGTATATATATATATACATGAATCACTCTGCTGTACATCTGTAACTAACACAGCCTTGTATATCAACTATACCCTATTATAAAATAAAAATTAAATCAAGCAAAACCAAAAAGACAACATACTGAATAGGTGACAATATTTGCAAATGATATGGCCAATAAGGGATTAATATCCGAAGTATATAAACAACTCATACAACTCAAAATCAAAGAATTGAACAACTTAATTTAAAAATGGGCACAGAACTAAACAGACATATTTCCAAAGAGGAAAGGCAGATGGCCACAGGCACATGAAAAGATGCTCAACATTGCTAATGATTAGAGAAATACAAATCAAAACCACAGTCACATCACACTAGTTTGACCAGCTATCATCAACAAAAGACAAATAACTAATGTTGGTGAGCAT
Organism: Madoqua kirkii; assembly: GCA_006408675.1. Taxonomy (NCBI): domain Eukaryota; kingdom Metazoa; phylum Chordata; class Mammalia; order Artiodactyla; family Bovidae; genus Madoqua; species Madoqua kirkii. Next base: position 21,033 of record SJYC01127742.1, on the reverse strand, counting down.
GTGGATAATAGGGAACCCTCATACACGAGGGCTTCCCTGGTGGCTCAGAGGGTAAAGCGTCTGCCTGCAATGTCGGGAGACCCGGGTTCAATTCCTGGGTTGGGAAGATCCCCTGGAGAAGGAAATGGCAACCCACTCCAGTACCCTTGCCTGGAAAATCCCACGGATAGAGAAGCCTGGTAGGCTACAGTCCATGGGGTCGAAAAGAGTCGGACACGACCGAGCGACTTCACTCACTCACTCACTCACTATTGGTAGGAATGTAAATTGGTGCAACTACTATGAAAACAGTATGAAGGTTTCTCAAAAACTAAAAAATAGAACTTCCATATGACCCAGGAAGGTACTCCTGGGTGTATACCTTAAAAAACCACAACCATTAATTCGAAAAGATACATGCACTCTATTGTTAATAGCAGCACATGGAAACAATAGAAGTGTCCATTGACAGATGAATGGATAAACAAGATGTGCTATATACATAATGTAATATCACTCAAGTATAAAAAAGAATGAAATTTTGCCATTTGCAGCAACATGCATGGACTTTGAGTGCTTTCCGCCATGTGAAGTCAATCAGAAAGAGAAAGATATATATTGCATGATATCGCTTGCAAGTGGAATCTAAGAAAACACCAAACTAGTTACTATAAAATAAACAGACTCACAGATATAGAGAACAAATGGGTGGTTATGAGTGTTGGATGGGAAGGAGGGGTTTATAGGAACAAGGATGTGTGAAGCACAAACTATTCAGTGTAAGACAGGTTCAAAGATGCCTTGTACAACCCGGGGAATATAGCCAATATTTTACAATAACATTAAATGAAAAGTAACCTTTTAAAATAATATAAAAATAAAAAATATTAATCCAATGACCCTTGATTCAAACTGATATTTGCTCAAACTCTTAAAATTTAACAAAACAGATAATTCAATGTCTAAAATAAATAAATAGCAGATTAAGTGATAAAAAAAAGAACACATAAGTGATCTGGAAGATAGAATAATGGAAATCACCCAATCAGAACAGCAGACAGAAAGAAAACAAAACAAAAGCAATCTATGACATCGTTGTTTGAAGCATCACTACCAACAAAGCTAGTGGAGATGATGGAATTCCAGTGGAGCTATTTCAAATCCTAAAAGATGATGCTGTGAAAGTGCTGCACTCAATATGCCAACAAATTTGGAAAACTCAGCAGTGGCCACAGGACTGGAAAAGGTCAATTTTCATTCCAGTCCCAAAGAAAGGCAATGCCAAAGAATGCTCAAACTACCGTACAATTGCACTCATCCCACACACTAGTAAAGTAATGCTCAAAATTCTCCAAGTCAGGCTTCAACAGTACATGAACCATGAACTTCCAGATGTTCAAGCTGGTTTTAGAAAAGACAGAGGAACCAGAGATCAAATTGCCAACATCAACTGGATCATCAGAAAAGCAAGAGAGTTCCAGAAAAACATCTATTTCTGCTACACTGACTGTGCTAAAGCCTTTGACTGTGTGGATCACAAGAAACTGTGGAAAATTTTTAAAGAGATGGGAATACCAGACCACCTGACCTACCTCCTGAAAAACCTGTATGCAGGTCAAGAAGCAACAGTTAGAACTGGACATGGACCAGACTAGTTCCAAAAGGAAAACAATATGTCAAGGCTGTATATTGCCACCTTGCTTATTTTACTTACATGCAGAGTACATCATGCAAAATGCCAGGCTGGATGAAGTACAAGCTGGAATCAAGATTGCTGGGAGAAATATCAATAACCTCAGATATGCAGATAACACCACCCTTAGAACTAAAGAGCCTCTTGATGCAAGTGAAAGAGAAGAGTAAAAAAGCTGACTTAAAACTCAACATTCAAAAAACTAAGATCATGGCATCTGGTCCCATCACTTGATGGTAAACAGATGAGAAACAATGGAAATAGTGACAGACTTTATTTTGGGGGGCTCCAAGACCACTGGGGATGGTAACTGTAGTCATGAAATTAAAAGACACTTGCCCCTTGGAAGAAAAGCTAAGACCAACCTCGTCAGCTCAGCTCAGTCACTCAGTCATGTCCAACTCTTTGAGACCCCATGGACTGCAGCATGCCAGGTCTCCCTGTCCATCAGCAACTCCCAAAGTTTACTCAAACTCATGTCCATTGAGTCAGTAATGCCATTCAACCATCTCATCCTCTGTCATCCCCTTCTCTTCCTGCCATCAATCTTTCCCAGCATCAGAGTCTTCTCCAGTGAGTCAGTTTTTCACATCAGGTGGCCAAAGTATTGGATTTTCAGCTTCAACATCAGTCCTTCCAATGAATATTCAGGACTGATTTCTTTTAGGATAGACTGGTTGGATCTTGCATTCCAAGGGACTCTCAAGAGTCTCCTCCAGCACCACAGTTCAAAAGCATCAATTCTTCGGTGCTCAGTTTTCTTTATAGTCCAACTCTCACATCCATACTTGACTACTGGAAAAACCATAGCTTTGACTAGATGGACCTCATCAACAGGTTCTTTAGTTCCTCTTTGCTTTCTGCCATTAGAGTGGTATCATCTGCATATCTGAAGTTGTTTCTCCTGGCAGTGTTGATTCCAGCTTGTGATTCATCCAGCCTGGCATTTTGCATGATGTACTCTGCATCTAAGTTAAACAAGCAGGGTGACAACATACAGCCTTGCAAAGTACAGAGAAATACAAATGAAAGCCACAATGAAGTATCACTTCACACCGGTTAGAATGGTTATTATCAAAAAGTCTACAGATGCTGGAGAGGCTATGAAGAAAAGGGAACACTTTTATATTGTTGGTGGGAATGTAAAGTGGTTCAGCCACTATCGAAAACAGTATGATGTTTCTTTAAAAAAAAAAAAAACACCTAAAAACAGAACTACCATGTTATCCTGCAATCCCACTCCTAACTATGTATCTTGAAACACCAATTCAAAAAGGTACATGCACCCCAATGTTTATAGCAGCAGTATTTACCATAGATAAGACATGGAAGCAACCTGAGGACCCATCAACAGATGGCTGGCTTAAGAGTATGTCATATATATATACATATGCATGTGTGTGTGCGTGCGTGTACACTCACACACAATGGAACACCACTCAAGCATAAAAAGAATAAAATATTGCCATTTGTAGCAACATGGATAAACCTAGAGAATATTATATTTAGCGAAGTAAAGCAGACAGACAGACAAATACTGTATGGTATTACTTGTAAGTGAAATCTAAAAAACGGTATAAACGAATCTATGTACAAAATGGAAACAGACTCACAGAAATAGTAAACAAACTTACGGTTACCAAAGGGGAATGAAAGTGGAGAAGGATAAATCAGGAATATGGGATTAATAGATACAAACTACTATACATAAAACAGATAAGCAACAATGATCTAGTGTGTAGTACAGGGAACTATATTCAATATCCATTAATAAACTACAATGGAAAACAAGAAAATAATCTTAAATATCTATCTAAATCATTTTGCTATACACCTGAAACTAACACAATGTTGTAAATCAATCTACTTCAATTTAAAAAGCTTGACTTAAATAACAAATACAAAAACAAAAAACCACATTGAAAAATCCTCCTGGTTTTCAGATGGGTTGTCTATATGCTTGCTAGCATTAGTTATGATGAAGGTAGGGTTTTTGATGGAGAATAATTCTATCAGTCAAGTGTCAAAGTCTTTGAAGTTTGTGCAAGAATGATAGGGACTGGTTGACAGCAGAGTGAGAAAGAAAGATTAAAACTTACTGTAGTCCGAAGCAGTTGGATAAATGATATGGGTTTGATTTGGTGAGCTGTGGGCAACAGGAACCCAGCCTATGGACCATAAAGACATGTGACTTCTATGATATGGGTTTCTCTAGACTGAGTCTTAGGGCAAGCAGTAAACTGTGAGGAAGTTTAAGCAGGTAAATATATGTAGGGAGCTTTGTGAAGAGGAGAGGGTTGATTTTGGTTGTCTCTGTCTGTCTGCCTGTCTTTTTCAACAAATGAAAACTGCAGAAGTAATAGGGGAAGTTGTATGTAGCAATGATATGGAGGAATTCTAATTAAAGTAAAAGAAGTATTGACTACGAATGGATTTAGAATCCAGGAGATGATTGGTACTGAGTCAGGCATCTTCATTTTCACACCAGCTATGAAAGCCTTCTTAGATTAGCTTGGCTTAGTTGCTCTCACAAGAAATTGAACTTACCTTGGCAGTACATTTATCACAGTCATGGATGAAATCAGATTTTTCAGCCTGAAGTATCTACAAGAGGAGAGGCCACTTTAAGAAAAAGAATAGAAAATTACAATAAGGATTAAAATGAACATTTATTTAGCATGGGAAGAAATCACAACAAACAATAACTTTCAAAAGTTTGAAAATAACCATAAACATCACAAAAAAAATTCAAAAACCCAATACTTGCGTTAATTTCCTAACACACTTCTATGTTTCCCTACAGTTTTATAATCACTTCCTCTTTAGCTGCCTCCCTCATGAGAATTATTTTGTTATATTTTCTCTGGAGAAAACAGAAAGTAATTGCCTGTCCCTAGTGTATTCAACCAAAATTTATTTTTTATTATTGATAAAAAATTCAGCTTTACAACTTGCTACTGGTAAAACAATAAAAATTACCTGTGTTATTGAATTTCAGGAGACATTTATCAAGTCTTTAATATATGAACCATTTTATTTCAGGGCACTTCAAATTTTCTTGTGTAGTAACTAATTTTGAACACTCTTACATGGATGACTCTCATAAACTGCATTACTAAGCACCTCCTAGGGGTTTATGGAGGTCTATACAGCGAGGGTTCCTGAATCATTAACTTTATTACTCAGATTAATGTGATTCAGATCCTATTATAATAATCTGATTATTTGTCTTTTTTCAACAGGCTCAGTGCTTCTTAGCCTCTTTTTTGTCACTTAACTGAAACTATGATGATGTCTATGGACACTCTCCGCAGCCATAGAAAAGGGCACATAATATATAAAATATTGAATACAGTGTTATAGAGCCTTCTAAAGTTATTCTTGCTCCTGCCACATATTTCTGCACTAACTGATAATCTGCTTAATGCACTGTATTTTAATTTTATTTCCCTAGTATCTAGCACAATGTCGTACATTCTGTATGCTCCAGACACAAATGAAAGAAATTAGTAAATGTTGCCAGGCAGATTGTATGCCAGGTAATACAGAAATTCTTCACTTTCAAAAACTGTTGGTAAATACATTTTAGCAGACATTGGGAATTTTCCCCTGCAGTCCTAAAATACCAGGCATTCTGATGCCTTTGCCCCTAGAAGACAGAATTCCTTTTCTCAGACTTTTAAATTTCATGAATTCTTATTATCCCTTCTGAAGTTATTTCTCTTGTATTTCATATTCTCCTACAGGTAAACAGGGAGAACAACCTTGTTTTCCTCATTCCTTTAGAAGATGTCAGTATTTATGATTCTTTCTCTTATACAAATTATGAATATGTATATTAATACATTTTAAGTGGCATTCATCTATAACCCAAGTACTTCACCACCCACTGTTTCCATTTTTCACTGTAAGGAGGACTGTAGTAGGTATTATAGACCTTATAATATAGGGGATGTTAAAATGAGTTAAAATCACAACCCTTACACTAAATGACTCAATGAGTGAAGGAGAATATCACAAGGAGACAAACAAATAACTTGAGATAAATAGTCTAAAGTAAATCATAAGACAGATGCAAACTGACATAAGGATTGTGATGGTCTCTGACCTTTCCAGTTTTGACAGGAGAAAGTAACAAGAGTTATGCAAGGGCAACAGGCACAAACCAACACAGTTTTAGACAAGTTGAGATACAATGTCACTGTACTCTGAAGTTTCTTTAGTTTTGCTTTAACATTATATTGAGGAGATTTTTATACTACCTATATGTGTTTGAGATAATTGTATAATGAAGACCCACGTGCCTAGCATCCAGTTCCAACAACTATCCACTATCGATAGGGCCAATGCTGTTTTATCTTTGTCTCCTCTACCTTTACAGCCCCAGTTATTGAAAGTATATCCAAAGCTTTTTGCTGCATTAATCACTCTTGACACATTCAAATTCTTTCTCCTATTTTACTTACCCAATCCCACCACCATCCCCCACCCTTCTTTTTATTTTCACTTTTCAGCACTGCCCACTCTGATGGTCACACTCTGACAGGACACAGATCCTTAAAATTCAGCTCAGAGGGAGGAGCCAGGTCAGCAGTGCCTGATAGTTCTTCTCTGGACAGATGGCTCCATAGAGGCTGCTCCATCATGGTGACTGGTGAGGCGAGGGTGTCCGTGCAGGTTATTGGACTGCTCTGGCTTGAGGTGTCTCTGTTCTCTTCTGGTCTCTCCCAGGAAAGGCACTCTAAAGCCTCAACTCCCCAGATGTGGTGATTCCCTTGAGGGTTACCAGCAGGGGCAGAGGTCCAAATGCTCCAGGTTGGCTCTTCTACAGCCTGCGGTTTGGAGGTCAGAGACGTGTTGTCTGCGTAAGAGCTAAGAAGATCTTGATTTCCAAACCCCTCCCAGTGTTCACCTACACGGACCAGCGCGCCCTTCAGCAGGATCAGCCTTTTGTTCCTAATGACTGCTATTATCATGGTTATGTGGAAGGGGTCCCCGAGTCCCTTGTTGCCCTCAGTACTTGTGCTGGGGGCTTTCAAGGAATGCTGCAGATAAATGACTTAACCTATGAAATCAAGCCCATCAGGCACTCTACTACATTTGAACACCTCGTATATAAGATAAACACTAAAGAGACACAGTTGTCACCTATGAGATGTGGCTTAACAAATAAAGCAGCACACCAGCAGCTGGAATTCGAAGAGGCTGAGAAATTAACTCTGAAACAAAATCCTGCTTATAACCAGTGGGCCCATTTGTGGTTTCTGGAGCTGGTTGTGGTGGTTGATCACAATTTCTTCATTTATTCTCAAAGTAATTTCTCAAAGGTGCAGGAGAATGTTTTTGTTGTTGTCAACATAGTGGATTCCATTTATCAGCAGTTGGGTACCTATGTGATTTTGATGGGGATTGAGATTTGGAATCATGGAAATGTTTTTCCACTGAGAAGCATAGAACAGGTTCTGGAGGACTTCTCTCAGTGGAAACAAATCAGTCTTTCCCAGCTACAGTATGATGCTGCACATATTTTCATTGAAAATTCACTTATAAATGTCCTTGGTATAGCCTATGTGGCAGGAATATGTCACCCTCCTCTCGACTGTGGAGTTAATAATTTCAAAGGAGACCCCTGGTCTGTTTTTGCTCTCACTGTAGCTCATGAGTTAGGTCATACTCTGGGTATGAAGCATGATGAAGAATTCTGTGTGTGTGGACAAAGTGCTTGCATCATGAATGCTATCAGGTTCCCAGCAGAGAGATTCACGAATTGTAGCTATGCAGAATTTACAAAGACCACTTTAAACCAGGGATCATGTCTGCACAATCTGCCAATTCCAGGGGCAGTCTTCATGCTGAAGCACTGTGGGAATGGTGTGATTGAAGGAGAAGAGAAGTGTGACTGTGGATCAGTAAAGCAGTGTGAACAAGATCCCTGTTGTCTGTTGAACTGCACTCTAAGACCTGGGGCGGCTTGTGCTTTTGGGCTTTGTTGCAAAGACTGCAAGTTCATGCCATCAGGGGAGCTCTGTAGACCTCAGATCAATGAATGTGACCTTCCAGAATGGTGCAATGGGACATCTCATCAGTGCCCAGAAGATGTTCATGTGCAGGACGGGATTCCCTGTAGTGACAGTGCCTTTTGCTATCAAAAGAGCTGCAATAGCCGTGATGAACAGTGCAGGGAGATTTTTGGTGAAGGTGCAAAGAGTGCATCTCAGAGATGCTATAAAGAAATCAACTCTCAGGGAAATCGTTTTGGCCACTGTGGTGTAAACGGCACAGCATACTTAAAATGCCCTGTTTCAGATAGCTTTTGCGGGAGAGTTCATTGTGAGAATGTGGGGAACATCCCCCACCTGAGAGATCACTCAGATTTGCAATACACGCACATCAATGGTGTCACCTGCTGGAGTGTAGACTATCACTTAGAGATGAGTACACCTGATGTTGGTGAAGTAAAAGATGGCACCATGTGTGGTCCAGAAAAGATCTGCATACACAAGAAGTGTGTCAGCCTCTCTCTTCTGTCACAGTTCTGCTTGCCTGAGACCTGTAACATGAAGGGGATATGCAACAGCAAGCATCACTGCCACTGCAGCTCTGGGTGGTCCCCGCCCTACTGCCTACACAGAGGCAGTGGAGGTAGTGTTGACAGTGGCCCAGCATCTGCCAGAAGAGTCTTCTTGCCAATGTTGTTCCTCTTGGTTTGTTTGTTTTGCTTTTACCTTTAATTGCTGTATTTATGTATCTTCAAAAACGTTTTAGACCCAAGAAGGCTAAGACTCACTCTCCCAGTTAAGAATATGACTGTAACCCAATAGCCTATACATTAAGTTTAAGTCTATTGGCAGTAGAAAGATTCCAACATGCCTGTTCAGGAACACATTTCTGACAGTTTGCAGAAAAATGAGGACACCTTGCCTTCTGTCAATATCAAAGATATTGCCATCAAGCAAAAGTAATTCCTAACGTTTTCCTATATACTGTTCATGGTTGTAAGAGGCAAATAAAATTCATTTCCCCTTGCAAGTGAGTTCTCTTTGTGTTTTTTGAGCACAGATATGACTCAGGAAAGGCAGGAGATAGACATCTGGGGACCCAGGGATGAGTCTCACCTCTTTTCATTTCTTCCCAAAGTAACTTCTCGAAGTTACACAGTTATGTATTTGTTGTTGTCAGCCTAGTGGATTCCATTTATCAGCAGTTGTGATTTTGATTGGGACTGAGATTTAGAATCACGGAAATATTTTCCCATTGAAATGCACAGAACAAGCAAAGATTGCAATGCAATTCATGCCATCAGTGGAACTTTGTAGATATAACGTCAATAAGAGTGATCTTCCAGAGTGCTGCAATGGGACATCTCATCAGTGCCAGAGATGTACATGTGTAGGACACGTTTTCCCTGTAGTGACAGTGCCTACTATTACCAAAAGTGAAATAATAAAGTTACAAAATTACTGAATTTTCTAAGAGTGTGATCCAAAATCTGAAAAGAAGGGTAACAATAATGCTTTCCCATCCAACCTCCAGGGGTTCTTAGGTAAACAAAAGAGAGAAAGGAATGGTTTCTTATTAAAGTATAAACAAATTGTTTTTACCAAAAATTCCTGACACTGTTCCTTCTGCTTCCTGGCCAAGCTTATCTGCTCTAACACTTTGCCTTAATTTGGCAGTTTGCATATCCTCTTTGAGGATTTTCTTTGAATACCAAATATAATCTTCATGAGGGCAGAGTTGTTTTAACTGTTTTCTGCTCACTGTTGTGTCCCAATAGCTAGAACAGTGCCAGATAACCAATAAATGTTTAAATGGACTATTAATTGCATAAAATTAATTAGCAAATTCAAAAAAATACTTTGGTCCTGTTTTAAAAACTACTATAGCTCTTCTTCAAAATTGAACTTTGAGTATTTAAAATGTGTATTTATAATGCTCTTTTTGTACTTGTCCTTCGCTATCTTTTAGTCCCCAGTTTATGATCTCCTCAGTCTATTCTCAGTATAGCTGGAAGTCTTGTCTCTTGAAAACACATTTCTATATCAGATACCCTCTGTATATGGTCCAGACAACTTCGAAATGCCTCTCTTTGTCAACTGAATTAAACTTTTTGATATCATTTTCCAGTATCCTTTGCACATTTTGCATACTCCAGCTATTTTCTGTTTTAAATATACTTAGCTGTGTCATACCTCTGCACATCTGTACATCAATTCCCATTCCCCAAATTCTGTTTACCACCCTCTCCAACCCTCTTGCCTTGGAAAACTCCCATTTTCCTCTCAACAGAGGTTAAACAAACATCTTTGGAAAAGCATTTCCCTGAGAAATGCTTGTTCTACTTGTGTGCTTCTGTTACTTTGTGCTCATTGCTTGGAGGCATTCTATGAACAGACGAGGAATAGACGGTAACAATGGATCACCCAGAAACAGAAAGAAGAAACCATGTTTAGTGGAGTCACAGAAACAGGGAAGCAAGAACCAAGAAGATAAGCTGATTAAATTAGTTTTAGAACATAAATCAGAGGTTTACTCACACGTTTTCAGTATACATAATCATATGGAGACAAAAGGCAACTGCTTCAATTTATTGTTTCTCTTTTGAAATTATTTTGTGTATATTGTTTTTCAGTTGCTAGGTCATATCCAACTCTTGCAACCCTAAGGAGCCCGTTAAGCTCCTCTGTCCATGGGGTTTTCCAGGCAAAAATACTGGAGTGGGTTGCCATTTCCTTCTCCAGGGGCTCTTCCCAACCAGTGATGGAACACACATCTCCTACACTGGCAAGTGAATTCTCTACCATTGAACCACAAGGTAAGCTCCTATTTTTGTATAAAAATATTAAATTTGGTTACAGTCAAATTTATCAATCTAATATTATTTTACATTCACTGGGTTTTACATTTTTCACTTCTAGTAACTTTGAGACAATCCTTTTTATTTTCTGGGATTATGCTAACATCAGTTTTCATGCTCAAATTTGGACTTTATTTTCCTATAAGAAATGAAATCTTTAATTATTTACTAAGAAAAAAACCTCTCAAATTTTCAGAGAGCAAAGAGAATCATCAAGAAGTAAAATTCCTTAAATACATTAAAAAATTAAACACATATCCATTGTAGCAATGGATATGCAAAATATAATTTGCATAATTGAGAGTTTCTTTCTATAGATCAGAACTGAAAAGTAGAAACAATGAGAAAAATCAGAATGCTCGATTATTTGTCCTTTAAACTCCTTTATGACTTAGCATGGCTAGATTAGGGAATTAGAAAACGAAACATTTCCTTACCTAGGAGTGCCACCAGGGTTAGCAGAATCACAATGTGTTTCATTCTTTTTCTTTTATGGAAAAACAGGAGAATGCAGAAAATTAATATTTCTAAAACCTAAAAAGGGAAAAGATAGGAAAAGTGTAAATTATTCTACACAAAGTCTTCAGAATGCCACACTTCTCCGTTTTGATTTTGCAGCGATTATCGTATGAGGGTTGAAGGTGACTAGAGTTACCAAGAACAATTCTAAATATATGAGAACAGGATGCTTGAGGCTGGTGCATGGGGATGATCCAGAGAGATGATACGGAGTGGGAGGTGGGAGGGGAGTTCAGGATTGGGAACTCATGTACACCCGTGGCTGATTCATGTCAATGTATGGCAAAACCAATACGGTATTGTAAAGCAAAATAAAGTAAAAATAAAAAGTAAAAAAATGAATAAATAAATACATGAGAACAACATAAGGAGCCTCAGTCATCCAGACTCAGAATTCTAATGTCACCTGACGGGTAATGACACCTAGCTCTAGATCTCCAGTTCTCCCTGCAACTCCCCTCTCATTTAACCAGTTGTCTACCAGACATTCCCACATGCATATTCAAAAGCCACGTCATATGAATATGGGCAACACTTAACTCTTTGAGGGGGAGGGGCTGTACCATGTGGCATGTGAGATCTTGGTTCCCTGACCAGGGATGGAACCTGTGTACCCTTCACTTAAGTGTAGGTCTTAACCACTGGACTACCAGAGAAGTCCCAACATTTAACTCTTTTTCCTCCCCCTCTCCATCAGCAAGGTTTAATTGTTATGGTTCATTCCAGTGATAACAAAAATAAAGAATCAATGGTGCAACAACAATGACAAAAAAAGAAATGAAATAGAAACCCAACCATATGTTTTTATTTTTCAAGTGGCTATCCAGTTGTTCCAATGTTTTACTAACAAATTAAGATTCTGTATTATATTTTAATTTGTTAGAGTCATATTATTTTCCTGGCAAAATTTTTTCAAGAAGTTATAATGTTTGCAATATTTCTAATTTTAGGGAAAGCTGCATTGTTATTTTATTTTGGCTGAGTTAATTAGGGCTGAATTTGTCAATTATATCAAGATGAGTGGTTAAAATTAACCTCCTCATAATGAACATAGAGTCATAATTGGAGTTCCCTAAAAATTATACACTGAGATCAGGGTTTAGGTGGAGTTAATTTATGTGGGAGGCACAAAATTGAGTATATTATGAGCAAATTTCCACTGCGAGCTACTGGAGCCATTCCCTGTAAACTCTCTAAGTCATGTGAAACACACCTTAGAATATCCCTCCATGTTGTGGGAGAAAGCTGTCAGAAAAAGAAACGAGATACAGCATTTCAAGCAGGAAACTGCCCAGGATGGAAAACTGTTACAGCGGGAAACTGTCTCCTGCACAGTGAACTTAGGTGGAATAGGGAGGCACAGGACGGGCCATCAGCTACTGCACCCAGGCTCCCTAGAAAATAGATGCTGAGCCAAGGACTACATGCATTTGACCTTCTGCGGTATGACAGCAATTCCTATACAGACTAGTGGCTTCTGACTTTACAGCAGTGTATTTGGCCCATCCATGGAGCAGGCTAGAAGCAAAAAGGAGTTAATACATCCAGAAGCAACTCTTAATCAATGAGAAAGATTTTGCGAATAAATTGCACACTTTCCCGAGTCCTCATGGAACAATTCTGAGGTGTCTGACAGTGTCTCTCAGAGAGTCCACAGTAGAACTGTGTCCTAGTTGCTTACATGCTCACTCACTAATGTATGCTTGATTTACTTTTATCCCTTCCCTGTCTCAGTTGTAAAGTTGGGCATGGTATGAAAGTCCCAAGACCTCTAAATGTTTACAGAGAATCTCAGCCTACAGACTGTGCTGAAAATAATAACCAAGATTTGTCACACATCTGCAAAATTATAAAGATTTAGATCTCTGGTATGTCTCCTACATAAAAATTAAAGGTCCTTTTAGGAGAGAAGTGTTACCTTAAGATTTGGGATGAGAACATTTGAAGGGGTGCTTTTGAAAACTTGAATCAGGAGATTTTCTTGAACACTCTGGGCCAGCAGAACTCATTCCTTAACGCTTGCTATAAGAGAGCAGCCTCTCAGTACCTGGAGACCAGGCTTCACCAAAGGTTATGCTTACACTCCTGCAGATCTGTCCTTAATTTTCCCTCATAGCATCTAGACCAATAACTAGCATCAGTCCTCAAAATGGTTCAAGCAGGGCTGTACAGTTCTTGGTATGAGAGGAACTGGATCATTGTTCAAGAGCACTATGGGAAGTGGCCTATATGACCTTAGGAATCAGGTAGAGTACCTGAAGAACTATGGATGGAGGTTCGTAACATTGTACAAGAGGAATTGATCAAAACTATTCCCAAGAAAAAGAAATGCAAAAGGGCAAAATGGCTATCTAAGAAGGCTTTGATGGAGCAAGATGGAGCTCCATCAAATCAATGGAGCAAGATGGCAGTAGCAAGAGGCAGTAGGATGTGATTACAGAACTTACACAGGACTGGGGAAACAGACTGTTGGAGGGCACAAGAAGGACGTGTGCTCATCTTCTCCTGTGAGAATTTCAAAACTGCAACTTGCTAATGAACAACCATTGACAGGAGAATGTTGGATCCCACCAAAAAAAGATACCCCACATCCAAAGGCAAAGGAGAAGCCCCAGCAAGATGGTAGGAGGGGCAAAATCATGTCTAGAATCAAACCCCATACTCACCAGAGATGCTTGGAGGGCTGAAACAAAATCTTGTGCACACTACACCCAGAGACCCCACAGAGACTGAGCCAGACCAACCTTGGGGTGTTTGAGAATCTCTTGTGGAGGCACAGGTCAGTGGTGGCCTGCCACAGGGGCAGGGGCTCTTGCTACAGCAGACCTAGGTCACACAGCATGTGGCATAAGCCCTCTTGGAGGAAGTCACAATTAACCCCACCATAGAGCCACCAAGCAGACAACTCACAAACTGCAGAACAATTATACCAAATAAATTCTCACACTGTTAAGATAGTTCTAGGAACCACAACAGATTTCCCAACCTGGGGGTCTGGCAAAGGGACTGAGAACCCCCAGGGAATTTGACTTTGGAGACCAGTAGGATTTGATTACAGAACTTACACAGGACTGGGGAAACAGACTCTTGGAGGGCACAAACAAAACTTTTTTGCACCAGGACCCAGGAGAAAAGAACAGTGACCCCACAAGAGACTAACCCAGACTTGCCTGTGAGTCTCCAGGAGACTCTAGCGGAGGCATGGGTCAACAGTGGCCTGCTGCAGCATCAGGGACATTGAATACAACAGTGCGTGCAGAAGACCTTTTGAAGGAGACTGCCATTATCCTCAATCAGTTCAGTTCAGTTCAGTCACCCAGTTGTGTCCAACTCTTTGCAACCCCATGGACTGCAGCACACCAGGCTTCCCTGTCCATCACCAACTCCTGGAGCTCATTCAAATTCATGTCCATTGAGTTGGTGATGCCATCCAACCATCTATCTAATCCTCTGTCATCCCCTTCTCCTCCTGCCTTCAATCTCTCCCATCATTGGGGTCTTTTAAAATGAGTCAGTTCTTTACATCAGGTGGTCAAAGTACTGGAGTTTCAGCTTCACCATCAGTCCTTGCAATGAATATTCAGGGCTGATTTCCTTTAGAATTGACTGGTTGGGTCTCCTTGCAGTCCAAGGGACTCTCAAGAGTCTTCTCCAGCATCACAGTTCAAAAGCATAAATTCTTTGGCCCTCAGCTTTCTTTATAGTCCAACCCTCACATCCATACATGACTACTGGAAAAACCATAGCCTTGACTAGACGGACCTTTGTCAGCAAAGTAATGTCTTTGTTTTTTAATATGCTGTCTAGTCGGTCATACCTTTTCTTCCAAGGAGTAAGTGTCTTTTAATTTCATGGCTGCAGTCACCAGTGATTTTGGAGCCCCCCAAAATAAAGTCTGACACTGTTTCCACTGTTTACCCCTCTATTTGCCATCAAGTGATGGGACCAGGTGCCATGATCTTAGTTTTTCGAGTGTTCAGTTTTAAGCCAGGTTTTTCATTCTCCTCTTTCACTTGCATTAAGAGGCTCTTTTGTTCTTCTTAGATTTCTGCAATAAGGGTGGTGTCATCTGCATATCTGAGGTTATTGATATTTCTCCCTGAAATCTTGATTCCTGCTTGTACTTCATCCAGCCTGGCATTTTGCATGATGTACTCTGTATCTAAGTTAAATAAACAGGGTGACCATATACAGCCTTGATGTACTCCTTTCCCGACTGGGAACCAGTCTGTTGTTCCATGTCCATTCTAACTGTTTCTTCTTGACCTGCATACACGTTTTGCAGCAGGCAGGTAAGGTGGTTTGGTATTCCCATCTCTTGAAGAGTTTTCCACAGTTTGTTGTGATCCATACAGTCTAAGGAATTTAGCATAGTCAATGAAGCAGAAATAGATATTTTCCCAGAATTCTCTTGCTTTTTCCATGATCCAATGGATGTTGGCAATTTGATCTCTGGTTCCTCTGCCTTTTCTAAATCCAGCTTGAACATCTGGAAGTTCTAGTTCACGTATTGCTGAAGCTTAACTTGAAGGATTTTGAGCATTACCTTGTTAGCATGTTAAATGAGTATAGTAGTTGGAACATTCTTTGGCATTGCCCCTCTTTGCAATTGGAATGAAAACTGACCTTTTCCAGTCCTCTGAGTTTCCCAAATTTGCTGGCATATTGAGTGCCACACTGTAACTGCATTATCTTCCAGGATTTGAAATAGCTCAGCTGGAATTCCATCACCTCCACTAGTTTTGTTTGTAGTGATGCTTCCTAAGGCCCACTTGACTTCACACTTCAGGATATTTGGGTAGTTAAAATCTTTTTGTACAGTTCTTCTGTGTATTCTTGCCAGCTCTTCTTAATTTCTTCTGCTTCTGTTAGGTTCATACCATTTCTGTCCTTTATTGTGCCCAACTTTGCAATAAATGTTCCCTCGGTATCTCTAATTTTCTTGAAGAGATCTCTAGTCTCCTCCATTCTATTACTTTCCTGTATTTCTTTGCACTGTTCACTTAAGAAGGCTTTAATTTATCCCTGCTATTCTTTGGAACTATGCATTAAGATGGGTTTATCTTTCCTTTTCTCTTTTGCCTTTTCACTTCTCTTCTTTTTTCTGCTATTTGTAAGACCTCCTCAGACAACCATTTTGCCTTTTTGCATTTTTTTTTCCTTGGGGATGGTTTGATCACTGCCTCCTGTACAATGTTACAAACCTCAGTCCATAGTTCATTGGCACTCTGTCTATCAGATCTAATCCTTTGAATCTATTTCTTACTTCCACTAAATCATAAAGGGATTTGATTTAGGTCATACCTGAATGTTTTAGTGGTTTTCCCTATTTTCTTCAATTTAAGTCTGAATGTTGCAATAAGTAGTTCATCACAGTCAGTTCCCTGTTTTGTTTTTGCTGACTATATGGAGCTTTTCCATCTTTGGATGCAAAGAATATAATCAATCAGATTTCAGTATGGACCATATGGTGATGTCCACATGTAGAGCTGTCTCTTGTGTTGTTGCAAGAAGGTGTTTGTTGTGACCAGTGTGTTCTCTTGGCGAAACTATTAGCCTTTGCCCTTCATTTTTTAGTCCAAGGCCAAACTTGCCTGTTACTCCAGGTATCTCTTGACTTCCTACTTTTGCATTCCAGTCCCCTATAATGAAAAGGACCTCCTTTTTCAGTGTTAGTTCTAGAAGGTCTCGTAGGTCTTCATAGAACCATTCAACTTCAGCTTCTTCAGCTTTAGTGGTTGGGGGCATAGACTTGGATTACTGTGATATTTAATGGTTTGCCTTGGAAACGAACTGAGATCATTCTGTCATTTTTGAGATTGCACCCAAGTACTGCATTTCAGAGTCTTGTGTTGACCATGAGGGCTACTCCATTTCTTCTAAGGGATTCTTGCCCACAGTAGTAGATATAATGGTCATCTGAATTAAATTTGCCCATTCCTTTCCATTTTAGTTCACTGATTCCTAAAATGTTGATGTTCAATCTTGCCATCTCCTGTTTTGACAATATTTCAACATAAAAAATCAACATGCCTTAAAATAACTTTGGGTAACAGGACCAATCATGAGAAATATTAGAAAATATTTCAACTGCATGAAAATAAACTTACTACATGTCAAATTTATATATTTACTCAAATAAAATATGTAATATGCAATTACTATAGAATATTGCCTATTCTAGGATCTCACATAAATTTCAGTGGCATGCATTCTTTTGAGAATTGCTTCTTTCACTCAGTATATTTTTGGAGATTCATCCATGCTACCTATTCATGAAGTCTCAATAGTATAAGAAAAGATATATAGATCAATGGGACAGAATAGGGAGTCCAGAGTTCTTCTTGCTTTGTTTTCATGATAGTTCATTATTAACGTGTAGAAAAGCAACAGATTTCTGTGTATTAGTCTTGTATCTTACAACTGTATTGAACTTATTAATTAGTTTCCATCATTTTTTGCTGGAGACCTCAGGATTTTCTCCATATATTACCATATCATCTGCAAATAGTGACAGGTTACTCTTTCTTGGATAACTTTTATTTCTTTTTCTCATCTGACTGCTATGGCAAGGACTTGCAATGATGTGTTAAATATAAATGGTTAGAGTGGGTATCCCTGTCTTGTTTCTGATTTCAGAGGAAAAAGTTTCAACACTGAGTATGACGTTAGTGTGGGTCTGTCATAATGGCCTTTATTATGTTGAGATACATCCATTTTGTACCCACTTGGATGAAAGTTTTTACCCTGAATGAGGTTGAATTTTGTCAAATGCTTTTTCTGTGTCTATGGAGATGATTGTGTGCTTTTTATCCTTTTGTTAATGTGGTATCTGACATTGATTTTTTTCAAATGTTGACTCATCCTCACATCTCTGGACTAAATCCCACTTGATCATGGTATTTATCCTTTCTACATATTGTTGAATTTTCTTTTTTTAAACTTTATTTACATTTTCAATTAAAATAGAATAGGAATAAACCCAAGAGAGGGAAAAAAAAAATCCGGATGATGTACCACTGTCATCAGCAGGAGGCAGGGAGGAGGCAGGAAATGGAACAGATGAGAACAATGTCCGGAGACTAGGCTACATAACGTGTAAATGCCTCGATCAAGTCTTAGCCAACTTAATCTACATTGAAGAAAGGAGCCAAGGTTCATCTTATTTAGTTCAAGAATTTTTACACTAAATATATAGTGCTTCATTTCTCAGAAAGTGATTCTAGTTACTATTATAAGGAAGAAGTTCCCATTGCACAAGGACTGCTGCTGCTGCTAAAAAACCCCAATACCGTCAGACTGCGCAGCTTGTGTACATCTCCTTTGAATGCAGAACTGCATCTGGGTTTAGAAAGGCAGCAATCATTACATCTTGGCTTTTATTCTAGATGCTTAACTTAGTTAAGGTGACAATTCAAGCACATTAAGTAGTTAAAATGTAATGATAATCAATACAGTCTCTTACAGCTACGCACATTCTCTAACAATGCTTACATGGGATAAAACCAGTGTCACTTA
Source organism: Madoqua kirkii (assembly GCA_006408675.1). Taxonomy (NCBI): domain Eukaryota; kingdom Metazoa; phylum Chordata; class Mammalia; order Artiodactyla; family Bovidae; genus Madoqua; species Madoqua kirkii. The sequence goes on along the minus strand of SJYC01127742.1, from coordinate 2,467 downwards.
ATTGGTGTGTGACACACATGGAACTGAAAAAAAGTAATCATGAAAGTACTACAGTGACATGGTAAAAATGCAGATATACCACAGAACTAAAGGGGTCCGACAGCACTGCTTGATACCCAGGGTGAAGGCGATGGGTCTAACACAGAGCTGAGCCTATATCATTCATTCCACTCAGAAAGCTTGTGAAGGATTCAGTTTAGATCAGTTCATTCGCTCAGTCATGTCCAACTCTTTGTGACCCCATGGACTGCACCATGCCAGGCTTCCCTGTCCATCACCAACTCCTGGAGCTCACTCAAACTCATGCCCATCCAGTCGGTGATACCATCCAACCATCTCATCCTCTGTCATCCCCTTCTCCTCGTGTCTTCATTCTTTCCAGGCATCAGGGTCTTTTCAAGTGAGTCAATTCTTCACATCAGGTGACCAAGTATTGGAGCTTCAGCATCAGTCCTTCCAATGAATATTCAGGACTGATTTCCCTTAGGATGGACTGGTTTGATCTTCTTACAGTCCAACGAACTCCAAGAGTCTTCAACACCACAGTTCAAAAGCATCAGTTCTTCAGCACTCAGCTTTCTTTACAGTCCAACTCTCACATCCATACCTGACCACTGGAAAAACCATAGCTTTGACTAGATGGACCTTTGTTGGCAAAGTAAGGTCTCTGCTTTTTAATATGCTGTCTAGGTTGGTCATAGCTTTTCTTCCAAGGAGCAAGCATCTTTTAATTTCATGGCTGCAGTCAACATCTGCAGTGATTTTGGAGCCCAGTGATTTTGATCCTGGGATCAGGTTCCCAGGAAAGCATCAGGTTCCCAGGAAAGAAACTAGTCTGTGAAAGTCTTTTCAACTGTAAAACCAGGATAAGATAACAACTATCTTGATGTCTGAACAAGACACCAGATCGAACAGTAAGATCCTCAGCCCTACTGGTGGACATGAAGGTCCTCACACAGCAAATGCTCACTGGCTCCTGGAAGGCTTCATGTACATAATATAAAGGCAAGTTGCTGAAGACTTACAGGTGAACTTCTGGGAAGTTTCCACTGTGCCCTGAATTCTAAACCTCAGGAATGGTGTGATCCATCAAGCTTCTCATTATGCTTGCAGGAATGGTGTGATCCAGCAAGACTTTCATTCTGCTTGGCACCATCTGTTTAATAATGTGTCCAAAGATAAAAGCAGACATGATTATAATAGAACTATATTTAACTATATTTCCAGCTGTGGACAGTACATCTGCGATTCGAGAGTCCTTCAGTCCAGTGACATGCTGTCCATTGACTTCACAGGTGTTGTGTTCTGTGAGAAGACCATTTCTAGCTGAAGAACTATCTTTCACAATGGACGTGATTTTTCCATTTTTTAAAGACAAAGTTGACCTGTCCAATACTATCCTTACTCAAGGTAACTGTCCATTCAAAGGGCCTGTCACGAATGGTCATGGTGATCTTCTCCCTGAAAGCCTGTATGAACACCCTGAGTGCCTGATCCCAGCTCCAGCCCACACAGTTCTCCTTGGTCTGCAGCACCTGGTTCCCAAACCACAGACCCACCAGGGAGGACCAAGACTAGGCCTGGATGAGCTGAACAAATGCACCATTGTCTATGGACTTCAGCCTAAGCCCGATATTTTTTTTTCTGTCTTAATCCTTACAAAAGATGACTTCCCAGATTCATTACTTAATGCCTGCTCTGCAGATTCTCATGTCACCACCAGTGACTGGAAGTCCATGCCAACCAACTGCCCCTGACTTGGTCCTCCAGGAACCATGGCCCTATTTGCACGTATTTCTTCTTCATTTAAACTCAGGCCCATGTACTGAGAGAACTCTGGATATAGTTTAGAACAGAGATTTCCATCTGGAGAGACAGGAGCAGAGGCTTCGGATAAAATCGCTGGGTTGGCAGGGTTTGCAGAAAAGGCAGCCTGAGCCTGAATCACCTTGTCTGCTTTCAGGTCTTCAGGCGACGGGTACAGAGACATTTTTGCAGGATTCTGCGAGCCTGCTGAGACCCGCTCGCTGCCGCTGCTGCCAACCACTGGCTCAGACTTCTGAGACCCCCTGTTGGCTAATATTTCTAGAGGATTTTTGCATCTATATTCATCAGAGGTATTGGCCTGTAATATTCTTTTTCTATAGCGCCTTTGGTTTTGGTGTCAGGGTAATTAATGGTGGCCTCGAAGAATAAATCTGGAACTCTCCAGTCTTCTTTCATTTTTTGTAATAGTTTGAGAAGGATAGGTAATAATTCTTTGTTTGTTAGAATTCCCCTGTGAAGGCTTCAAGTGTTGGACTTTCGTTTGCTGGGAGTTTTTGGATTACTAGTTCAATTTTACTACCAGTGATCAGTCTGTTCAGATTATCTGTTTGTTCCTGATTCTTTCTTGGAATATTGTAGAAATTTTTTTTAAAATTTTTGTTTAATGCTTATTCCATTTCACAGTACTGTATTGGTTCTG